>JAJOOR010004017.1:0-48712 GCA_036250505.1 Solanum acaule | reverse complement strand
TCTAATTTGCATAATGTATACAATAATATTATTCTCAAAGTGCCTCTTGGTGCGAATAAATCTAAATAATCGTGAAAACCTCTGCGAGGAATTCAAATTTAATAATATATACTCCTTGTATTCTGTACGATTAGTCACATAATTTAAAAGTCGATTTCATGATCGACTCTCTTCGTATTTGAGTTTACCTCAAAAAGATTTAATTTAAACAAAAGAAATGGAATGAAAATATTTTTAGTCTTTTGAAAATTCTTCTAGAGTTGACTATTTTTTTATATGTAAGTGGACTAAGTTACTCTTTCACTTCAAAACAGATTTGAACTCTTCAAAATACATGAAATAATTGAAATTTTGAAAAGAAAAAAAAAACTAAATCTTGAATATTCTTAAATTTTGGTTAGTAGTGTTACTCAATGTTTATGCTAGTCTGAAGTGACATATAATCGATAAATAATTGAGGTGCATACGAGGACAATACACTTAAACTATTCTATCTTATTGAGCTTCATGTATGAACTATTGAATGTGTGAGGTTCCTACCTGACCTATCGTCAATGGTTAGCAAACACACCTTGACGTTGATTAGACCACATATTTGTCTAGAAATACTTCTAGGCGTGTTTGTCCATAAAATCTTCATCTGCATGACATATATAATGACTCCTATTAGCTGACACATTTATTTTTAAAACATATTTTTAATTAATTTCTTTGAAATCCTAAACTCTCCTCTTTCAAATCGGAGATATAGATGCCACAACAAAGACGAGACCACAACTATAAGAAGGTGGAGAAGAAGATGATGAATGTCAGAATTGGAATAAATTAATTTATACATGGATAATTTTGACATTTAACCTTAACTTGTAATCGAATATTTTATTTAGATTTATCACAGTGAAATTATTTTTTCCACGTGACAGAATTTTTTAAATAAAAGAGAGAGTGTAGTACACACATCATCAGAAAATTAGTTGAGATGTATAACACTAATTATTGAATGATCGTTTTAGTAGAAAACTCACACTTTTAATAATTTAGGTATAAAATTCAAATAATTTAATTATGTTTTTGACCTTTGACTAAAAAAAATTTAATTGCCTTTTGCAATAGAGTGTATTAATTAATGGAGAATATAATGTAGGGGAAAAGGGGAAGCGTGAGTTGCGGTACTAGTGTAGTTGTAGCACATTTTGTCAAAATCTGATTCTTTAAGTCCAATTAGAAGTCTAATTGTTTGTTTGCTTGCAAGTTAACGACGCAAAATTGGACTTTGAAGACACACAATTAAATGATGATTGACATTTTATAATTCTTGTTAGCTAATGCACGAAGATTATTATAGGGGTAGACATGATATGATACTTTGAAATTTTGATATCATAATTTTGGGATTCGATTTAACTCAGTATGATTTGGTATTTTGAAGTTCAATTTTGATATTTTTCAGTATGATAAATTGGTAATCACAGTTTGTTCAACTTCAACTAATATGTACTCATAAAATAAAGTATTATGACTTCGATAATTCAAAAAAGGGTCTAAATTGTATCGAACTAACACACTACACATGTAGAAATATATATTCAAAAGAAAGTACAAACACCTCCTTTTTGTTAATTAATTACATGTAAATATATTTCAATCAAAATAGAGTAGTAAAATTTTTAACTTCTAAACATTTAGTTGATACTATTATTAGGTATCATATTTGTTAATATTTTAATGATATATACTTCGGTATGGTATTCAGTATTTCGATATGTTGTTTCTAAATATCAAAAACTATACCGAATACCAATTTCTTTTTACATATATACTACATACCATACCAAATATATATATCATAATACCAAAATTACTGTATCAAAAAATTCCATATGATATGATAATTCGATATAATACGATACCATGCCTACCCTAATTATTTATAAACACTTCTTGTAGTGACATATTTTAGACACGTGATTGTTTTCCCCGCATCAGAGTATGACAGAAAGAGTAGTCGGTGAGGTTTCATTTGTTGAATATTTCAATTAAAAATATTTATTCATATATTTCTTTTCTATACAAAGTGCCAAACAGCCACTAAAATTCGCATGCACGCAAACAAAATAGTACTCAATCAATCACATCTAAACAAGCATTTAAAATCTATAATATGAAGAAAAAAATTCAGAAAACTTACTTAGCATTCTAAAATTAACGCTAAAATGACTTGCTTGTAAAGATAATTGATAAAACAATGAATGTCTAAATACATGGTGAAATTGAAGAAGCTATCATTTTCAAGAATTTGAATCTTTATTATTAGTTCAAATATATGAGTTAGTTCTACAATTTGAATCTTTATAAGTCCAAACTTTTTGAACTTTGACTTCACCACCGTGTGTTTGAGGTTGTTGAGAAAAAAACATACCTAAGTGGGGTCTACGAGGATAGAGTGGACTAAAACCTTATTACTATGTCATGAAAATAGAAAAGTTATTTTCGAAAAATCCTCGATTTTAGTGCATCTCCAATCCAAACACCAAATTTTACAGCAAATTTGGTGTTAACACTATTTTTTGTGTAATCAACTCCAACCCACTACACCAAATTTTATACCAAAAAGGAATATTTTTCTCTCTCTTCATTATTATATTATTATTTCTTATTTCATTTATATTTTCTTATTTCATAAAACAAATTCTTTCTAAAACATTCACCATATATAATTCATATTATTTCCTTTTATAATTGTTTAATATAAAATTATTTTGTACCAGAATTGTTTAAATAATATAAATTGCTAGCAAATATTATACATTATACATAATTATAATGGATAATACAAATAAAAGTGAAATCATTAATGAAATACAATTAAATAAACATTACATAATTGAAAAAATTACTTTTAAATTCTACATAAATATTCAACTTTCAAGATCACTACGGTGCTCCCATAAATGCTCTATTAATGCATTACGTAGTTTAAAATGAGCTTCTTTGTCCTTTATTTTTTTATATCGAGCTAGAAATTGTTGAAATTGATAATTTTCATCTATTGTCATTTCTACGGTTAGAGTTGGACCTTCCGATGCATCTTGAATTGGTGCATAAGATCACACTCATCCTCAATTATCATGTTGTGCATTATAATACATGAAATTAATATATCATGTAGCACTTCTTTTCTGCAAAAATGTGAAGGTCCTGCGATAATTGCAAAACGCGAGATTGCAAAACTATGTATTTTATATTTGAATTTTGATGTATGTCAATTACTACTTTGTTGAATGTTTATTATTTTCGATTATTTTTAAGTACATTGTATTATTTGTTTAAAAATTTATATGTTTGCATTTTTAATTTTTGTGAAGGTTAATTGTAGTTATATCCAATTATAATTTATAGTAGAATTAACATAAATTTAATTTTAAAAAAAAGTCATATATAGAAAAATTAATTTATAAAAAGCTAGATTTTATATCTAAAATTAATATTATAAACATAAAAAATAATTAAATATACAAGAGATTTAATTTAAACATACAATTTATGTAATGTTTAATTAAAAGTTTTTATAATGAAATAATATTAAAATATTTTAAAAGTGAATTGGTGTGATGAATAGTGTTACACCACACACCAAATTTGATATAAAATTTAGTGTGACACAAAACTTAGGATTTAATATAAATTTTTGTGTTGGATTGGAGATGGTTTTAGGGCATCATTTCTTCAATTAAAAAGAATGGCCAATGGAGTTTGTTAAAAAAATTGTAGTAGTACAATCTTGAAAGGTGAAGAAAATCAAAGCGCATTTATGTACTGTTTGGTAAAAGTTAGTTCAGAAAGTGATCAGATAATCTCAACAACTATATATTTCCAACTGAAGAGAATCTAATTATTTGAACCTTTCTCAAACTCAACAACTCTCTTCTTCTTCTTTTTATCAGACTCTCAAGTTTGCAGCACAAAAACTGACATGTATTCAATTTTATCTTCTGCTCTACTCTTTTTAAAATAATTATTTATTTAGTATTAGAAATCTATTGATTTCATTAATTTAAATGGACCCAGGTTTTAGTGTGGAACAAAATATATTTCCTAAAACAATATTAATATTTCTTCTTCATTATTTATTCAATTGTTTTGTTATTGTGTTTTCGTGTTTATTTTTTTCTTTTCTATTTTCAGTATTTATATGTAAAAAAAAGTACACCTACATTTTTATTTACATATAATAGTTAAAAATAGAAAAAAAAATACACACGAAAATACAACAACAAAACGATTGAATAAATAATGAAGAATATATATAATATGTATAAATAAGCCGGATACTAAGATTTATGTCTTTTTAAATTCAATTAATAATATATATATATAAATATGTCATCAGTTTAATATGTATATTTTATAAAATTACAGAACTATATATGTGCGTACATTTATCAATAAATAAGTGTGTGCCACGAGAGATTGGGTTATGATCGATTTAAATTTAATGGGTTCAATATTTAATTGATAATGATTTTGATTTTTTTATTATTATCACATTATTGATTCTTAACGGTTTGAATAAATACAAAAACACAACAACAAAACGATTGAATAAATAATGGAGAAGAAATATTAATATATTTTAAAAAGTGCACCATTTTTTTTTGTGTGTGTTGTAAAGCTCATATCAACACGAGCCTTACAACATTTCATTTAATGATATCCATTTTTCCATCCAAATATTGCCATTTTGATTTAATCCTCAATTTTTGTTCCTTTTTTGGAAATGTTACTCAATTTTTTTTATCTTTTTGACTTTGGACTCGCAAATAAACTAGTGAGAAATCATGTTGGCTATGTGGGGACCTTCATGGTCAAAGATTATTGTCATTCACTCATTAAAGCTTGTATACAGTTGGTAATCATTGTCAAAAGAAAAAAGAAAAAATAATTGATAGGTGTCATTAATATTGCATATGTACACTTAACTTAATGAAAAGTCATCTATTTAAATTTAAGAAATTAAACTGATTTAACTCATTAATTGCCTGTCAAACACTTAACCTAGTGAAAAGTTATCTTTCTTGGTTGATTCATCGGTGACCAGTTTTTCACTTCAAGTAAATTTTGGAGTATCTATCTACTCAGTAGGAAATGTCACTGTCATTCAATTTGCATCCTTGTTCTATGTGATTGAAAATC
The DNA here is from genome assembly GCA_036250505.1 of Solanum acaule. Taxonomy (NCBI): domain Eukaryota; kingdom Viridiplantae; phylum Streptophyta; class Magnoliopsida; order Solanales; family Solanaceae; genus Solanum; species Solanum acaule. The sequence continues at coordinate 43,519 of JAJOOR010004017.1, read as the reverse complement.
TTGCTTCCTTTAACAACAAAAATGGTAATAGAATCATAAGTATTTATTTATTTTTAATCAAAAATTTTGGGATCGAATTTTCTTAGTACATGCTTTTGTTAGAAAACGGTATGTTTACCCTTCAATATGAGACTTTCCAGCATGAATTTAAATTTAGTTGAGCTTCAATGAGAGTATCAAACACCATGTCGCAATGTTTTAAAAGGCGGGGGCGTGAGGCGAGGCATTTTATACAGTACAGGGCGAGGCGTAAGCCTCGAGACACGGGACTTAAGTCTCATGGATCTACGGGGCATAGTCTCATATATATTTAATTTTATAGTTTTATTACTAATAAAATAAGCAAAAGTAAACCTTTCAATGATTTTACAAATAATTTTTTATAAATAACCTATAATATATAAAAATTATATTATGATTTTTATTTCAGATAACTATTAATAAGCAGTAATGAAGAAAAAAAGTATTATAATTACTATTTGAGAAATATCATTACACCAATAATAAAAAATATGATTTAAAGCAAAACAAAATTCAAAAAAAGAAATTAAAAACGCCTGGGCATACGTTTTTACGCCCAAGACTTACGTTTTTATCACGCCTTAAATTTTAGAACTTATGCCTTATGGATCTACATCTTTAATTTACCCCGGAGTGTTTTTGATACGCCCCGCTCCAAGACTCGCTCTAAAACTCGCCCAAAAAACATTTTTGAAAACACTGCACCATGGTAAAACAAAAAAAATAATAATCTTGCTTCCTTTGAATCAAATGAAGTGCAATACAAACAACATGGGAAGATGTATGTTTTTTCGTACTTAAAATCTATAAAGTTTAGAATAATAACAAGTGTATCTATAAATTATAGAATTAAAAAAAGTGTATTATTTTAACTCTCCAGAAAAATGAAATTGGAGAGGAGGTAAGTGGTAACTACTTTAATTTGATGTGATAAAAGTTAAGTTGACATTAGTTATCACTCCTCCCATTCATATTATCCGACTCTTAACTTGACATATTTCCTAAGACAATTTTGTATAAATATTAATTTTATTATTAATAATTTAAAATTTAAAATTTGACTATTATTACTTTATATAATTATTTAATATTAAAAGTAAAATAAAAATAATAAAACTTTTTAAATTTATTAAAATAAAACACTTATTTAGATACATAAGCCTATATATGGAGAGGGTAATTAGTTCTGGTTCAAAAAGAAAATCTACCTCTTTGCTTATTTTACTTTCATGACGAATTCTTTGTCTTCATTGGCAATAAGACATTTCTAAAAAGAGTCCAAAAAGTGTTCTATAATACACATTTTGAGATAGTTAAGAGGCATTTGCCCCTCTTGGATGATAATTAGATTTTTACTTTTATAACAATATTTGATTAATTAGATAAATTTTTAATTTTATAGAAATAAATCAAAAAATAAAATCTGATTATATATATAAATATATAAAATTTAAAAATAATGAAACAAATTATTTGCCTCGTGCATAGGCTAATGAAAAAAAATTCAGGTAACAATAATTTTTATTTGCATATACTATAATTTAATTTTTCAATCAAATGTAAATATTTAAAATATTATGTTTTATCAAAAAGTAATATATCTTTTTTTGTTGAAATAATTTTTTATAATATTTTATTGCATAATGTTTAACTTCACATGCACATTCAAATATTAAAAACAAACGATCTTAATCATTTAGTATTCAAATCTAGAGATCACATCTTAAAATTCAGATGTGTATTCAGATATATTAATCTAGATTTTAATGCATATCTTAATATTAAGATCCTTATGCAAATTTAGACATTTTAATTTTAATGAAAACAAATGAGACATCTCAAAGTCCAACTTCATAATCTATTATATATGCTATTCCTAATTAAACTAAATTAATTAAAGCATCTTGACTCAGAAAGTAACAAAAATAGCCCTTATGTTTGGGGGTTGGTTCAAAATAGTCGCTTAAGTATGCACTTAACAATTTTGATTTTTAAGTTAGTCAAAAGTTATCACTTTTAATCTTTGTAAAATATTTATTGAACTCTGTCTATTAGATATGACGAAAACAGTGGACTTTTTAAACCTTATTTATTGAACTCTGTCTATTAAAAATTTCTTGAAAAATAAGGGATATTTCTAACTTATTTTTCGATGTTCTTTTGGTAAAGAAAAAAATTTATCCCAGAAGTATTTAGGTGTAATATAGGAAAATACTGTGACCCAGACCCTTGTTACAACTTGACCCGAGACCCAAGCCCGACTCCGACTCGAGACCCGACCCTAATCCCATCCCCAACCTTGGACTCAAGACCTTACCCCGACAAGACCCAACTAACAACCCCAACTCGAGACTCGACCTTAATATAATACCTAACCTTAATTCGAGACTCAATCCCAATTTGGGACCCAACCCTGAACTTAGACCTAACCTTAACTCGTGACACAACCCTGACCCAAACCCTGAACTAGAAATCGAATTTTCGCCCTCGACCTCGACCCTAGCTCCGACTCAAGACTCTACCTCAATCACCAACTCAAAACCTGATGCTAGTCTTGAACCCAACTCAGGAACCATCTTGACCTTGATGTAGGACATGTCCCCAACTGGACCCAACCTTAACACGAAATTCGACACCAAGTCGGGACTTGATCTTGATCCAACGTGGGATCCGGTCATAATTTCAACTTGAGACTCAAACCTTTACTCGAGCTAAGGTTGGTGTTGATTCCCAAATTGAGGGTATATGTTGGATCTTAAGCCGGTTTTCAGGTTGTTTATTGATTTGGGTTCGAGATCGAGTCTCAAGTTGGGATCGAGGTCAGGTTGAGGTTAAATGTCGAATCTCGGTACTGGCCAGATGGGTTCCAATTTAGGCTTTGAGTCGGTATCGATTACAAGTCCAGGGTGGGTCTTAGTTTGGGATCGAGTCGCTATTTATGGTTGAGTCTCGACTTGGGTTACAAGAATTGGGTTTTGAGTTGGGGTCAGGTACCAAAATGGGGAGATTCTTGAGTTAGGGATTGGATCCCAAGTTAGGGTATACTTCGAAACTCTTAATTTGACTATTATTAATTTATGTAGTTATTTAATATCAAGAATAATATTTTAAAAAAGTAATAAAATGTTCTTAATTTGTTAACAAAGACAAGTAAAATAAAATGTATTCATTTTTAATATATGCGTCAAGTAAAATAAAACAGATGAAAATAATTTGAGGTAAATATTTCTAGCATCGTAGACAACTAGTATAAAATGGAAAGAATAGTATTACTAAGGAGTTGTTGGTGTGATGTATAAGATATAATAATCTTGGGCATAAAATGCAGAACTATTTATCATGTGTTTGATTGGAGGTATTATGTCATCCAGAAATTATTTATCCCATCACTTACTCCCTCCGTCCCATATAAATTGATCATTATACTAAAAATAGTTGTCACATATTAACTGTCCACCTTACTAAATCAAGAAAAATTAATTAAAATTTTCCTATATAACCCTTGCAATGTTTTTTTTAAAAAGTATTCACATTTGCTTGTAAAATTACCAAATTTTTTTTAAGAGGTGAATTAATAACATTCTCTTCTTATTTATAATTTTTTAAGTATCGTGCAAAATGAAAAGTGATCAACTAATATGAACGGAGGGAGTATACCTTAGTGATAAAATAAGTTTGAGGAAATGAATGGACAGACGGAAAACATGACACTAACCTTGAACCTAGCTCGAGACCTACCTTGACCTTGATGTAGGACCTGTCCCCAACTGGACCCAACCCTAACACGAAATTCGACCCCAAGTCGGGACTTGATCCTGGCCCAACCTGGGACCCGACCATAATTTCAACTTGGGACTCAACCCTTACTCGAGCTATGGTGGGTATTGATTCCCAAAATGAGGGCATATGTTGGATCTTAAATCGGGTCTCAAGTTGTTTATCGATTTGGGGTCGAGATCGAGGTTAGGTCGAGGTTAAAGGTCAGATCTTGGTGCAGGTCGGGTGGGTCCCAATTAGGCTTTGATTCGGTGTCAGTTACAAGGTTGGGGCGGGTCTTAGTTCGGTATCGGGGCCTAATTTATGGTTGAACTCGACTTGGGTTACAAGAATTGGGTTTTGAGTTGAGGTTAGGTACCAAAAAAGGGAGGTTCTTGAGTTAGGGATTGGATCTCGAGTTAGAGTATACTTTGAAATTTTAATTTGACTATTACTATTTTACGTAGATATTTAATATTAAGAATAAATTTTAAAAAGTAATAAAATTTCTTGATTTATTAACACAGACAAGTAAAATAAAATCTATTTATTTTTAATATATGAGTCAAGTAAAATAAAACAGATAAACTAATTTGAGGTAAATATTTCTAGTAACGCAGTCGACAAATAGCTAATATAAAACGGAAAGAATAGTATTACTAAGGAGTTGTTTGATGTGAGGTATAAGATATAATAATAATTTAGGGATAAAATGTAGGATTATTTATCCTGTGTTTGATTGGAGGTATTAGATGGTGTTGAAATTATTTATTCTATGAGTTATACCTTAGTGATAAAATAAGTTATCTCACATATATAATTAAATAACTCATTCGAAATAACTTGTTCCGAACGAAAGGAGCGGAAATGAATGGGCAGACGAAAAACATGAGGGGCAGTCAAAGGTCAAAGAATCGGCAAAAGATCGCCGACCCCAAATATTTTTAATTTTACAACTCCCATCAGTATCACCCCCCTCCCTCCCTTCCTCTACAAAACAAAACAAAAAACACTCTGCAGTCAGCAATTTCACAGCAGAAAAGAAGAGAGAATTAAAATTATCTCTCTCCTTTTCACACACACAGAGTGGTTTAGAAGAAAATAGGATCTAATGGAGTACGAAAGGATTCACAAAGTGCAGGTACAAATTTTGGAACTTTTCTCTGCACTCAAAATATGCATTTCTTCCTATGAAATACTTGCAAACTTGTGGGTTTTGTATGTGTTGTTAAAATTACAGTGTGGGTTTGTCTTTTCAATTGGTTAATTTTGGGAAAATTGCTTGGTTTCTTGAATATTTTTTGTTTATGTCTACTTTCAGAGTGGTATAATATCTCCAAGTAAGCTGAGGATGAAGCTTATAGGGCCTCACCATCAAAAGAAGAAGAAAGAAGGATCAAATAGTCATTCCTCAACAACTTCACCTGCTAGGCTTCACGACGATTCTGAGTTTGTCAACAACAGTTTATTGGCTGCCCAAAGTGGTGGAGATTTTGAGGAAGAGTGTATGTTCATTTCTTCATTCAAATTTAACTTTCATTAGCTTTACAAGATTCAATATTTTTGTGAACTGCTGGATCCACCACAATAATGTGTAGATAGGTGGAAAAAAAGTTAATGTATATACCCCCAATTTAGATATCTTACTTTGCCTAGACACCAAGTTTAGCAAATTAAACGAAAACTTTTTAATCTTGTGGTTTAAATTAAAGGTGTGTATAGTCTATAAAATTGTGTGGTGTTAAACTTGTCACATAGAATGTTGAAATTGAAAATTTTACTAAATATAGTAAGAAAGACAGAACAAAATGGTAAGTAAGACACTTAAATTGGGACGGTGGGAGTACATACTATACATTAAATTATCTCAGTTTTTTTTCCCACTTCCCTTGAGTGAAAATCCTCGACCTTCAAAAACTACCCCCAGCTCCCACTTTTTTTTCCTTGATGCAGCTTGACTAAATTGTAGTTTGGATATGTTCCTCTAGGATAGTATATTCTTTTTGTTGATGTTGGGAGGGCTAATTCTTTTTGAGAGTTCAAATTATTAGGTTACTTGAAACAGTCTTTGATTTATCCTACTTTTCAGTTGCAATCCACATTTACTATTTGCTGTTACCTGTAATTAGCTTTAAGTAACATCATAGTGTCAAAATATTTTTCACAGTAACCCATGTTGAGTTGCTAGGAGAGGAAATATGTTTTAACTGCCCTTTTGTTATGCAGATTGCAATTTAGAAGCTACAGAAAATAAATTGCCAGAAAATTCTAGGCAAGGTGACGAGGATTTGAATTCTTGCCTGCCAAAAGTAAATGGAGATTCTGCTCGTGTGAAAAGACAGCAATCTTCCAAGATAGATGGCGGAAATTCTAGTTCAGTCCATCCAGTTAAAGGATGTGAAGATGAGAATTTTGATTATGATAGTACATCTAGCTTTGAGTTTCATAAAGGGGAGAGATCAATGCACCACCATTCAATAACATCAAGGTCATTTTCACGCCCTATGTCTTCCAAGTGGAATGATGCCGAGAAGTGGATAATGAATAGGCAAAATGTGCAACCTAATCATTCCAAGAAGGTTCAATTACAGAACCAACCATACCGGGGCCCTGCCACTAGCATGGTTAGAGTTGCTCCAGAATCGACTAGTTATGAAAGTAAATTAGCCGTTAAAAAGGTAGATTTTTGTCAACCGGCATGTCAGTTAGTCCCCGAGAAGTTTGATTTTGATCATCCTGGTTCTCAAAGTCGAGGAAACGGGCCGAATGCCGTGTCACTTGACCTTTGCCCTGAAAGTAAGGATTTGACTGAGGTGGTCAGTGGGGACTCTTGTTTGACTGAAGATAGAACAGGTACATTATGGATTCTTTTGTTCTAATGCTGATTTTAACTGCCCTAACTTAATGTAAATATTCTTCAAGATTTTTACACTTTAACCAGGGGAGGGGACGGGGGAAGCATCAAGAGGGAGGGTGAGGTTTTAGGATGAACTATTGTCGGTCCTACTAATGTTAACTGCTTGAATTAAAATACTGATTGTATGCCTCCAGTAGAATCTTATGCCACTCATAGAGGCATGAAGAATCGTCACATTTTAGTGTAGGCATCTAGCATATGTATCGACAAAGGTGTATACTGAAGTCAATGCATTGGATTTTCAGATGGAGCACTGTCAATCCTACGGCCTCAGGTGTTACCGAAGATTGACGGTTAATATAGTGCCTCAAGTAGAATTCATACATCAGGAAAATTTATGCCCTGGTACTTGCCTAAATAATGATGCATGTATTTATTGTTTCATCCACACTCTTGATGGTTTGGCCTGCTCTGTATCTTTAACCAATGCAATGACTAGTCTATTTTTGGGTGGTATGCGAGTGGTATGATTTAAGTTACTATGCTTCTGCCGGGAAGCATAAGATCTGGTTGAAGTCTTTGCTAAAGTATCCTAAGGTTATTGTACTGAAAACGGTGCTGTTATAGAACTGTAATTGAATTCCAATACACACATTACAGATTAAATAGTTAACTAAGTTTGATGATTTCCCTCTTATATAGAACATTGATTTTATATCGTGCTAATCTGAACTGTTTGATTGAATATCAATGCAGTTGGCCCTGCAATAAGATCAGTCTCCATGAGAGATATGGGAACAGAAATGACACCTATTCCAAGTCAAGAACCTTCAAGAACGGCTACACCTGTTGGTGCAACAACTCCACTCCGCAGTCCCACTTCTTCAATCCCATCTACACCTCGTAGAGGAGAACCAGCTCCGACACCTACAGAGAATTACATTGACAATGCTTCTCAAACCTCAACAGAAAACAATAAAAGGGAATTGTCGGAGGAAGAATTAAAGATGAAGACAAGAAAAGAGATTGTAGCCCTTGGTGTCCAACTTGGTAAAATGAATATAGCTGCTTGGGCGAGCAAAGATGAGAAGGATAAAAGCAAGGCGGCTGCTGCTGCTGCTGAGGCTGAACGAATGGAATATGCTAAAAGGGCAGCTGCTTGGGAGGAAGTGGAAAAGTCAAAAGACACTGCAAGGTTGTTCCAATATTTAACTTTGAATTGTTTCAAACACATCTTAAAATCTATGTTCTACTGTTTAATTATGAATTAACAGAAAGACCATTGATCTTCCAGATATAAGCGTGAAGAGATAAAAATCCAAGCTTGGGAAAGCCAGCACAAAGCAAAGCTAGAGGCAGAATTGAGGAAAATAGAGGTACATCTGATTGTCGATATAGTAAAGTATGTTCTACCGTGATTTAAAAGCCTCACTCTTGGAGAATGTTGGACATGGTTAATTGATCTGAAGTTGATTATGGATGTTGGTATATCAAAACTCTGCTACTGAGACACCTCTTAGAAATTGAACCAACCTGTGTCACGTACTCATACTGATTAGTGAGGCCATTTAGCATCATATTAAACTTTTACCATGAGTTAATGATCCAGGGCTTAATTTGATGGAAAATTTTCATGTTATTTTGCACTCATGATATGTATCGTTCAGGCACAAGTTGAACAAATGAGAGCACAAGCTCAAGCAAAGATGGTGAAGAAGATTGCAATGGCAAGACAAAAATCAGAAGAAAAGCGTGCTGCAGCTGAAGCTAGAAGAAATCAGCAAGCTGAAAAAACTACAGAGCAAGTTCAATACATACGCCAGACAGGTCGACTTCCTTCTTCGTCTTTCACATGTTGTGGCTGGTTATGATAAGAAAGATTAAGCAGCAGCTGGAATGCAGATCGTAATCAAGTTTCACATGCACATTAAACTTTCGAGTTAGCCTCTCTCATAATGTCCGGTTTTGTATTAACAGAAAGTATAGTATCATGTTGAACATTGTCCATCCTTGTATCTATATTTTTGCAACCTGCAAATATAAGTTTTTACATGGAATGAAGTTTGGGTTGGTCATTGATGTTTTTGGCTTCTAACTTGAATAGTGAAACTTGCCTCTTCTGAAAGAGTGTCTGAAAAAGTGAAAGAAGATGCCTTTTGTTCCCATGTCTTTTTTCTTACAATTTTTTTTGGTAGTGTTTCACAAATGAGTGAAATATGTATCTTTTCGTTATTTCTTTAGTGTTTGTGTGGGTCTCAACACTTCACATAAAGTGTCAAGGCCTTGTATTTCTTACTAGTTTGCAAATTATTACTAACATAAAGGTACAGAAGCCTATATTCTTTGGGAATTTTTTTCCAGCAAGGCTTTCTTCTTTTTTGACCAACATTTTCATTCATATATCAATGGAAAAGTGATGTAAAATGGATTACATCAAGCCTATCCATTCACGAACTTTAATGCTTTGATAGATTGTTCACAAGGATGGAGGTTGTTGGGCTTAAGATGGTGCCAAGGAAGGGGTTCCAAGCCTTGCTTCGTATCATATGCGCTTTGAAGGAGCTCCCAACTGAGCAAAACCATGTGTGGATGATAGCTTGGAGCATGGGAAGCCTAACGAAGCAAGGAGGAGCAAATGAATATGTTGCCCATTCGGCGAGCTAACCTCCACTTTGGCAACTGCCAAACTACCTTGGCGAGGGTTCTAACATCACCTAACGTCCCAAGGAGCTGCAACTGAAAGTTCCTCACTCGGCGAGTTGAAGAGCAATTGGCGCATCGCCCAATGGGTTGGGCGATGACCACCAGATCGCCTAATGTCCAAACAGGCGTTAGGAGCAGGGTCCATCGCCAAGGACAGGAGGCCCATCGGCGCATCGCCCAATGGACCCCAAGAGCGCTGAAAGTTACAGTATGCCGTCAAGGGAGAAGCCAATGGAGCATGCACATCGCTGACTAGTCGGCGCATTGCCAAGTCATTAGGCGAGCCCGACTTGGCTCACCCATTGGCCCATTTCGGGTCACTTTTGGGCCCATTTATGTAATAAGCCCTAGCACTATAAATAGGCATCTTAGGGTTAGACTATTTTGAATATTGATGAATGATAATTTTAACTCCTTGTGTGTTGAAAGCTTGGTAAGCTTTTGTTAAACATTGTTTAGAAACGAGGGTTGCTTGGGATCTCGATTCCCTTGAGGTCTTCGTAAGAGGTAGGTGCTATTGTAGGATTAACGAATTGAGGTCGTTGGGTTTAATATACCATTTGATTGCTTTTTGTTTCCTCTTTGTGTGTCTATCTATTTATCTTGATTATGTGCTTGTTTATGGATTGTAATTGGAGGTTTTAGGATTTAATACATCCTTTAGTTGCCAATTGTTCTTCTTCTTGTGTCTCTTCTTCTATCTTTTTTTTTGTTTCCGCATCGATTGTGATTCCCCTTGTGAGAATTACATCATTTGGTATCAGAGACGAGTCTAGCTTCGTTCCTACGAATCTAGTCTTGGGTTTGTTACGAAAACAGAAAAAAAAAAGAGTTCAAAACATTTTTGAGAAAATTTCAGAAATGGGTTTGATATTTTGTGTCTTGTTTGAAGTTTCCAAGGTTGGATTAGTGTTCCCTAACCTTATTTGAGTCTAGGGCTGAGATTTGAAAGGATTTGGTGCACTATTAAAGAATCCACCATTGAAGGTTGAAGGAGCTTTGAAGAAGACAAGTGGGTTTTGAAATCTGGAAGATTTGGCAAGGAATTAAGTGCTAAAAAGTATTGGGGTTTGTTCCCTATATCTAAGAGAGCTTGGATATCGAATTTCGTGAAATTTCAAGCTAAAAATCTTCGGGGTTTTATTTTTGGATCTTCATCTTGTTCTTGAAGTTCTTGAAGAACATTCATATCTTCAAAGGGAAGAATATTCAAAAAGGAGGTGTTTGATTCCATAAAGAAAGAAAGAGAAAGTGTTAAAAGTGTTTGTAAAAGAGGAATTTACCAAAAAGGGTAAATACTAAAGGCCAAGGAAGAGGTGGGGGGGGACCACCAAGGTTAAATTTTCGGAGCCTTGCAGTTGCAACTTGAGGAATTTAGGCAAATCCCGACTTGGATCGCCCTTTCCACTCGGCGCCTAGTCCTTTGGGTAGCTAGGTCGCCGAGTTGGACCTCATTTTGGTGAAGACACTGGAAATTTCGACAAGCTAAGCCCTGGTCGCCGAATCCATTCGGCGCATCGCCGAACTTCCACCCAGATCGCTGAGTTGCCTTGTCCTTTTGTAGAGTTTGACGAGTCAATCTTCAAGTTGGCGAGCTGAACTTCACGTTAGGCGAAGAAAACAATGCATTTGGAGATGGGAAACTCACCTTATGACCTCTTTGATCTCAGGTTTTAATTCTTAGTTTCCTTTTCTTTTTTCTAGTTCATTGTCAAGAATCCTAAACTGATTTTCAACTTGTAATTACCTTCTTGTTGATTATTGGTTCTTGAATTCACTTATTTGTAGTGTTTTTCTTTCGTTCTTTTTTCATTTTACTTCGTAGTTATTTCTTGACTTAAGTCCGTTTGCTTTAATTGAGTCGTCCGTTATTCTTTGGACAAAAATCCACTCCGGACAAGAGTAGAAATTGAGACCTTGTGATCAACCGAGTATAAGCAATCTTCAACATTAGCCACCCAATTTGAGAGGCAATCAAAGGTGTGCAAACACGAGTGATTGTGAGATCATTTAACTAATGTTAACGTTGTGTGCTGTTTTGTTGAGTTGTCTTAATTGTTAGGTACCATGGCCATCGAAAATGAGACCCTCCCACTTGAGGGGAAGGTTACCTTAAAATCCATAGTAGAGGCAATCGCTGATATGAGTTGGAGAATAACGAACATGAAAAAGAGAATGGCCTCCGTGAAGGATAGGCAGGGAATGGAGGAGAGGGTGAACATCCATTCGAATGGGGTGCCACAATCTCAAACTAACCCTGTTTGTTATCTTTCACTTTGTAAAAGTTCTCATGTAGGTACAAGCGTAAGAAATGGAGGAACATGAGTTCCCAACCAAGAGCCTACAACTAAAGGTGTGATGGATGCATTTGTGGGCAGTCCCAACATTCCTACGGGAGTGTCATTTGAGGGTAAATAAGGTCTTTCTTGCGGGCGTCAAGGTGCCATAGCTAAATTTAACACTTTTACCATTGCAAATGAACAAAGTGTAAATGTTAACTTGTCTATATGTGAGCCTATTGTTTCTTTACCTTGTATTGATAATGTGCTTGTTGAGAGTGTGGATACACTAGTTGATCCTATTGATGACCGAATTGATTCTTCTAGTAAGATCGATTTGCGTCCACCTAGTGTTGACACATGTACTTTGAATGCTAGTTCATTATCGTGTGATGATTGTGTTGATCAACCTGTGTGTGAGGGTAGTTCACTGGTTGAGGGTCTTTGTAATGTGATTAAGGAACCTCAAGTTAGTGGTACTAATGATAATATTGATCAAGTGAATAGGAGTGACTTTATGAGCATATCTATTGTGGAAGATCCGATTGCTTGCTTTGCTCATAGAGATCATGTGCTTGAACATGCTTCGAAAAATGATATGTGTCTTTTTGAGGGTGAACTTCAATGTTTTAATTCTTCCCTAGTGGTTGATTATTCCCTCTTTAAGTACAATATCTTATTTGAAGATGATGAAATCACTCCTAGTGATGTACCTAGTGGCGTGAAACTTGAGAGTAGTGTAGTTCTTAATAACTATACTGTCTATAGCAACCCACTATGGTGTGAAGCTTTCCCTCACAAAGATGGAAATCTCTTCTTGGAAGATGAGAGTACTCTTGTGGGGAAGGAATGTGATGAGGAGGAAAGTGGTGTTGGTTTTCCTATTACTTCTTTTTCTTGGTCTGTTTCAATCCTTGATAGTATAACCAACGCTTTTGAGCCTATTGGTAGTCATACTCATGAAAACACCCTCGAGGAAGTTGACTTGCGAGACACCTTTCTCTATTACTTGTTTACATATGATGAAGCTCATGCTGTTGAGTGGAGTATGATGTTGGAAAATGAGAGTGCTAGTCGGGCAAAAGGAGAAGTACTTGGTCCAAGTCCATGGATCTCCTTTCCATTTGACCCCGGTAGTGAATTAAATTGTGGCACTTGTGTAGTGATGCTTGGTCAAGATGACAAGTATCATTTTGAAGGATTTGTTGACACCTTTCCCTACGATGGAAATTCCTTCTTGAGGGTTTACAATCCGATTGAGGAGCCTACATTGTGTATGGAGAAGGGTAGTTTCCTAAGCCCTTTTCTTTACTCATGCTTTGAGTATGATCTTGTCGATCGTACATTTTATGGGGTAGGAGCTCTTTGTTGAGAGAAGGTGAAGTTTATTTTAAATCTGCCATGAAGTCTTTGTGTGTTCCTTCTTGTAAAGTGATGTGTGCTAGGATCCTTGAACCTAATTGTGATCTTACATATGAGAACATCTTAGATGTCCCTAGTGAGCATGACACCTTTCTCTATTATCTATTTGCATATGATGATACTCATGTTTGTGTGGGTACCATATTTTATGTTTATAGTGGAATCAATGGGGCAAATGAGAGTCTCCTTGACTCGATGCTATATTTTTCCTTCCCATTTGACTTCGGTGTTGGTCTAAATTGTGATGGGTATGGTAGTAACATCCTTTTTCTTTCATGTGATTTTTACTTGGTGTTATTACTTGATCTTATGTGCTTGAATGAGGTTTGTTTGCCAAGTTGTGTGGGGAATACTTTTGTATTTGACCCCGCTCATGAATTGGGAATAACTACATTCTTGAAGTTAGCTAGTGCATTGGATGGAATCTTAATTTGGCTTAACTTTGTTTATGCCTTTGCACTTAGTTTTGAGAATGTTTATGTGCTACTTGACATAAGGGAGGTCTTGTGCTTGTTTGAATGTGGAACCAATGAGGGCTTACACAAGAGGTTGTTTAAGTGTATTGGTTCCTACACTCTACCCCATTGTCAGTGTCTCTTACTTAGCCAAGTATCTATTGCTTTGATGGGTTACAAACCCTTGGTTGATATTTATGATGCTTGGTTATATGTTAAGTTTGTGCATCCTCGACATGGTGATGAAATTATTATTACTAACGCTAATCCTCATGCCATAAGGATTTTGTTCTTGTTTGCTCTCCTTATGGTTTTGCAATGTATGGATTCGAGGATGAATCCTTTTCAAGAAGGGGAGAATGATGTAAAATGGATTACATCAAGCCTATCCATTCACGAACTTCAATGCTTTGATGGATTGTTCACAAGGATGGAGGCTGTTGGGTTTAAGATGGTGCCAAAGAAGGGGTTCCAAGCCTTGCTTCGTATCATATGCGCTTTGAAGGAGCTCCCAGCTGAGCAAAACCATGTGTGGATGATAGCTTGGAGCATGGGAAGCCTAACGAAGCAAGGAGAAGCAAATGAATATGTTGCTCCATTCGGCGAGCTGACCTCTACTTCGGCGACTCGCCAAACTACCTTGGCGAGGGTTCTAACATCGCCTAAGGTCCCAAGGAGCTGCAAATGGAAGTTCCTCACTCGGCGAGTTGAAGAGCAATCGGCGCATCGCCCAATGGGTTGGGCGATAACCACCAGATCGCCTAATGTCCAAACAGGCGTTAGGAGCAGGGTCCATCGCCAAGGACAGGAGGCCCATTGGCGCATCGCCCAATGGACCCCAAGACCGCCAAAAGTTACAGCATGCCTTCAAGGGAAAGCCAATGGAGCATGCACATCGCCGACCAGTCGGTGCATCGCCGAGCCATTAGGCGAGCCCGACTTGGCTCACCTATTGGCCCATTTCGGGTCACTTTTGGGCCCATTTATGTAATAAGCCCTAGCACTATAAATATGCATCTTAGGGTTCATTTTAGGGTTAGACTATTTTGAATATTGATGAATGATAATTTTAACTCCTTGTGTGAGTGTTGAAAGCTTGGTAAGCTTTTGTTGAACATTGTTTAGAAACGAGGGTTGCTTGGGATCTCGATTACCTTGAGGTCTTCGTAAGAGGTAGGTGCTATTGTAGGATTAACAGATTGAGGTCGTTGGGATTAATATACCCTTTGATTGCTTTTTGTTTCCTCTTTGTGTGTCTATCTATTTATCTTGATTATGTGCTTGTTTAGGGATTGTAATTGGAGGTTTTAGGATTTAATACATCCTTTAGTTGCCAATTGTTCCTCTTCTTGTGTCTCTTCTTCTATCTTTTCTTTTGTTTCCGCATCGATTGTGATTCCCCTTGTGAGAATTACATCAAAAAGGGTCATAAATGTCCTTAAACTGTGTGAAATTGAATAAAAATGTCTTCCGTTAATAGTTTGATATAAAAAAAGTACTCCTATCAATAATTTGATCCAAAAATGCTTCTTGTTACTTACAACAACAATATACTCGGTGAAATCTTACAAGTGGGGTCTGGATAAGGTAAAATGTCCGCATACTTTACTACTACCTCATGGAGATAGAGAGACTATTTTCGAAAGACTTTTGGCTCAAGCGCAACAAATCTAGATACAAAGAAGAACGAGACATTGAAGCAAATCTAGCAAGTAACAAGGAAACAATACAAAGTTTACTAGAAGGGAGCAAAAACAATAAAATAGTGCGATAATCAAAATACAATGAACAACATACTACGATAGATTATTAAAAACAATAAACAATGATAAATATCAAAACAAGAACTACAATAATACAACTAGCACAATGACAAACACCATCCACCCTAAGCTAGACAACATTACTATACCTACTAATCTTCTACCTTAATATGTGTCCTCCATATCCTTCTTCTAAGGTCATATCCCCGGTAACCTAAAGTTGCATCATATTCTATTTTATCACCTCTCTCCAATATTTTTTCGGCCTATCTCTGCCTCTCCTAGTACCCTCTTTAACCAACCTCTTAACCTCCTTATAATTGGCGCATTCACGCGTCTCCCCTTCACATGTCCTAACCATCTAAGTCTCACTTCTCTCATCTTGTTCACCATGGAGGCCACTCCCATCTTATTCCGAATATCCTTATTTCTAATCTTATCGCTCCTAGTATGATCATACATCCATCTCAACATCCTCATCTTTGCAATATACATTTTCAGAACATGGAATTTATTTACTAGCCAATCTCCATCCCATACAAAAATGCCGGTCTAACTACTACTCTATAAACTTACCTTTGAGTTTTGATGCTACCTTTATATCACAAAAAACTTCAGAGGCAAGCCTCCACTTCATCCACATCGCGCAATACAAAGTGCGATATCCTCGTCGATGTCCCCACTCCCCTGGATTATAGACCCAAGGTACTTGAAGTTGTCTCTCTTGGAGATATTATACATTATTATTATTATTAGAAAATACTTATCCTGCTTCAATTCGGAAAAGATTAGACATAAAATATTTTCTATTCAATTAGAAATTTTATATATGAAGTTGTTCTATTTTAATTGTTAAAATAAAATTAAGAATTATTTTCTATTTATTTATTAGTTAAAGTAATTTTAAAAGAAATGAAACACGACTATAGTTCTTTCAAAGTGATATTTTTGTTAGTGTTTAAGAAGAAAAGAAATAATATACATTTCAGAAATGGCATTGTTGATCCATTAAGTAAACCAAATGAGCATTTCTCAACCAAACTATTAGTTGTAGGAGCATTTTTGAACCAAGGGCATTTTCATTTAGTTTACCTCTAAAGACACTTTTTTAACCCTTTTGTATATCCAATTAAAAAAAAACCCAGTAAGACAAGTTTGGCTGAAAAAAGGCACCCTCACCATCTCTTTTCTTTTTTTTGGTTTTCCACCCAATGTTCGAAGCCCACATTAGAATTTCGACTAAATCCGGATAGCGCACTCAGGGCCCATTCAGGAGTGCCGCTCCTAGCAAGATTAACACATCTCCTCATTACTCTTAGTTTAAGTAAAATATAAATATTTTGCATGCAATTGAAATTAAATTGTACAAAGTTACACTTACACAGCCAAATTTGGTGAGTGAAGTATTATTTCTATTCTATTCATTTAACAGAAAATTATGATTCCCAAAGAATGTTGATAGATTGAGGTCAAGAAACAGTGAAACATTTAAACTAAACCACTGACACCTCAAATTTGGCACCAATGTTATCCACTGCTCATTAAGGGAAAGAAAAACCGTCTCCTTTTTCCAGTAATAAACATGTTGGTCTCAGGACTACCCTCAAGATAAATGAACCAACATGGATAAACTGCTGATAATGACATTATAGATAAGATAATGTATGACTTTTTTTGACGGACTAAAAAGGGAAAAAGTCGCATAAATTGGGACCGAGGGAGTAAATATTTTCTCTCCCCCACCTTCTCAGTTGTAGTAAAAATTTACTGTAGACGTTTAACATTATCAGTTAATGCAATTTTAAAAAAAAATCCACTCATACTGTAACAAGATTACATTCTTTCTGCATATAACTGTACAACCATCAAACTCTACTGCCTACAAAATAGAGTAGCTGTGCGACTTTGAGCTATACGATCACTGCATGGAGGTTCGTTCCATCCACAGGGCATGAGCATGGTATGCAGCACATGCATAGAGTCCAGTGCAGGATCAGAAACACCAAAAGATTCATAAATGATGGCATCCTGCATCGAGGATAGATAGCGTGAGCTTTTCAGACAGATCAAGATAGTTGATCCAATTTGAGAAAAAGAAAAAGATTTATCATACTTCTTTGTTCAAACAGGAAACAATATATCAAATACCAGCACAGAGATGGTGCTTGAAACCATATATATAATTATGTAATTTATCTATCTATACATATAATTATATTATATTATAACTTTTAATAAGCATGAGTACTTGGTACGACAAAAGGCAGTTTGGTAAATATGTCTCCGTTTGGGGCTTAATTGGTATCTTCCTGTATCATAATTCTGTATCTATATATTCATTCTCTTCACTAACCTTAGCTTCTTTTGTTTTTCTTCCAAGTTCTCTCATTTTGGTTCCAAGTTTGTCCATTATTTCTGATTTCTGGTGAGTTTTATCCCCTTTTTACTTTATTTGTGCATCCATTTGTTGGTAATGAGAAATTGATAGATTGAATACATTTGTTGGTGATGGAAAGTTTGGAGGCTTCAACACAACAAGACATCCCTTTGAAAAGAATAATTGCAATAGAATTAACAAAGCTATCACAGACTTTTCAGAGTTTCAATGCTACTTTTGTGGCCATAATCCCTGAGAAGACTGGAGCTTTGTTAATTCTATTACAATTATTCGTTTTAAAGGGATGTCTTGTTGTGTTGAAGCCTCCACAGAGCACCCAAGGGCAACAGGTTAAGCCCCTAGCTGCTCCAATTTCCCACCATGTTTCCTCCCTTTCCTGCCTGTCATTAGGAGCATAAACTCCTGTCAAGTGCCATTGAAAATCCTGGTTCTTCCCCGCAAAACTACAAGTAACTGTGTACATTCCCTGACTACTGATCACTCCTTCCCATTCCCTTGTGTCCCAAATGATCACTACACCACCTCTAGTACCACTACCCTCTAGTTAAACGTAGTTCGACCATCTATTTCCTCACTCTTCCTTTATCATTTTTTTCCAATGTCTCCTTCTAACTTAGTTTCCTGTAAACACACTACATCAAGAGATAAATTTACCAGTAAGTTAGAACTTGTATACTACAACAAGTTAATAAAAGTGTAGTTCCCCTTCAAAAGTGTTACAACTTACAGAATAAAATAGTCTTAGTTTAAACTGCTGCCTATAAACAATCTAGCACATCAAAGATGTCTTCTGTCCTAGTTAATATATCTTGTTTACACCAAAAATAGAAAAGAGCTAAGCAGTCCATCTTGATCTTCTGTAAGCTATTCGGCCAATTTTCAAAACTCCTGTTGTTTCTCTCTTTCCAGATTGTCCACCAGATACATGCTGGGACAAGTTTCCATCTCTTCTCCTTGTCAGAAGCATTGCCATCTCTATTCCAGCTGCTCAGGACTCCTTTAATGCTCCCTGGTTTCACCCATCTTATCCCCTTTAGACAGATGAACATTCTCCATAATTGTTCCGTCCATGTACAATGCAAGAAAAGATGGTTAATTGTCTCAGCATGTTCTTCACATAAAGTACATCTAGAAGCCAACTGATAGCCTCTTTTCTTTAGATTTTCATGAGTCAAAACCGCTTCTTTTGTCAATAACCACATGAAGCAGTTTACTTTGTAGGGTACTTTTGGTTTCCAGATGCTCTTCCATGGCCATTCCGTCTCCTGTCCAGCATTCTTGTTGAGTTCCTTATAAATTGAATTTACTGAGAATTGACCTGTGGTGTCATTCTGCCAAACTATTAAGTCCTTTTCGGTGAGGTTGCTGAAAGAGCCTACTGAATCTTGAAATTCTGCCACTTTGTCTATCTCCCAATCCTGAAGGTTCCTCCTTAAGAACAAATTCCATCCTTGTCCAGTCCACATTGTAGCCACAGTGGCCAGTTTCATGTTAGGCTTAGAGTTTGTAGGGCCTTTGTATTGAATATCAATCTTGATTTACCTGGTCTTAAAATAGCTTATGTAGTAATTTCTATTATTATCCTGTGAATACAACAGTTGCGGTTAGAGCTTTAGCTCCTCTCTCTGCCTGTCTTTGGAAGCAAAGCCACATTATATATGTAGAGTATCAAGGATAACTTTACAAGATATTTAGCTACCTTAATAAATATTTCTGGAGGTTTTGCTCAGGTTATTCCATGATTTTCTGTATTTATTACCAGATAAGAGAACATTTGTATAAGTGCCTACATTGTTTAGATACCCTCAGTTATCTCTATTTCACCTTCTTACATTCATTGATTTTATAGTGTTCTTATACACGAGGGAATTGAAGAAAGTTTCACGTATCATGTAGTTCCATTTCCTATATATGCAATTTTAAAGAATTGTGTATGGAGGTAATGCTCAATTTTGTGAGATCTACTTTACTTGCGTTTAACACTGGATAAAGATTTTAGATATCAACCCTTATTTTCTTCTTGAGTTGTAGTTAGTTTTTCCTCTTGGACCCTCACCTCTTCAAGTAAGTTTCTGATAGGAGAAATCCTGGTAAGTTGGATTCTCCTATCCTAATAGATTTAAATAGTTTAGTGAAATCTGTTTCTCCTCAACTTGTGCAACTCTCTCTCAACTTAGAATATATTGATGTAGACAAAGAATAGGAAGGTGGAAACAATAAGAAGGTTCACTATTCAGTATTGGTGAAAGCAGTAGCTAATTTTCATCAGTTTACATGTTAATCTGAAGTTTTACTCTATTTTATGGTCAAAGAATGAATCACATCAATCCATGATTATTCTAAAAAAAAAGGATGATGATATGTTGGAAATTCAGAACACGGAAGTTCAGGTGTGAGCACTGAGCAGTGTTGACCAGCTTTTGCCATATTCAAGGGTACAAATTGCAAAACAGGGGAAGTGTAATCCACCAGAACTTAGTTTATTCTCCTGATATCGTCCAATTTTATACAGCAAAACTGTTGTGCAAGAAAGATGACTGTACCCGCTTGGAAAAAGACGTTAAGAAAGCATATTCTTGGAAATTATGTCTAGGGAGTGTTTATACTTTTGAAATCAAAGCTTATTTTAGGCATTTTTGCCAGTACAATTTATTCCCTAAGCACAGACATTCAAATATATAAATAATATTGTAAATTTATATAATAAAAAAGGAAAAAAGTAATCTCTATGTCGGGCACGGGCATGGGCTTCTCCCATCTATTAACTATATATAAAGGAGAATTTCTGTCCTCACATCAAGAGAAGGTGCTATATGTGGCTAGCTGTTGCGATTTCCTAGCCTTTTCCCATTCTTTTTCTTAGGTCCATACCCCATTGGCCTATGTAATTGGTATATTGACATTATATATAATATTTTTGTGAACTTTTTTTTTCTTAGTTCTTTTGGTCTATATGATAAGGTACTTTTAGCTTTTACACTTAGTTCAAAATAAATAGCTTTTTACATAGTAAACAAGGTGTTAATAGTTTCTTTTTTCAAATTAATCCTATTTAGATAAGTGAAATTTTTTATAACTAAGAAACCATATTGAATTGGTACTATTTAATGAAGGATAATTTAGTTAAAACGCTTCTTACTTTTTAGTTAAAACACTTCCTACTTGTTCAATGATGCCTCATATGAGGTAGAGGCGTGGAAGTAAGGCTTGATACACAGGCCACGATGTCACACATCATATTGGTGCGGGTGGATGACATGGAAGTTCGCCTCCAAAGTCTTGAGTGATAAAAGTTACCACCAAAAGTGGTGGTTAGACTGGCTTCGTTATATGTGGGCGGAGTGCAGACCAGTCAAGAATTTCATATTCAAAAGATGCAAGTTGCGAAAATAAGGATGCTGAGATGGATGTGTGGGCAAAAGAGAAGATATAAGATTCAGAATGAGGATATCTGAGACAAGATGGGAGTGGACTACATGGTGGACAAGAAGAGGTAAGCAAGGTCGAGCTAGTTTGATCATGTGAAGAGGAGATGTGCAAACACCCAGTGAAGAGGTGTGAGAGGTTAGATATAATAGGTATGAAGAGAGGTACAAGTAGGCCGAAGAAGTATTGGAGAAAGGTGAGTAGACAATACATGACACACCTTCAACTTATCGAGAACATGACCTTAATAAGAGGGTATGGAGGTCACGGATTAGGTAGAAGTTAATTGGTAGTTGAGCTTTGTCTCGCTTTTCGAAAGGATTAGGCTTGGTGGGAGTCTGGTAGCACCGTGCTTGTCATAATATTAGTCCTATATATGTAGTTTCTTGTTTTTGATCTTTGTTACCAAATGTTTACTATGTAACAGTTACCACATTATTTCACTGTTGTTACTGTTCTTTTTTCGAATGTTATGTACTGCTTATTTTATTTATTGACAAGTTTTCTTCTTTGCAGTATTTCCTTTTTCATAATTACTTTGATTTGCTACACTTGAGTCAAGCGTCTTTCGAAAAGAACCTCTCTACCTCCACGAGGTAGAATTAAGGTCTGCATACACTTTACACTACCCCAACCCCATTCACAAGATTACATTGTGTATATTGTTGTTGTTGTAAGCTAAAATAACCATATAATATGAATTACGAGGAGTATTAAATTACCCTTAACATTATTTGTCATTATACATTTTGGTAACTTTGGAGCCATATTTTCGTTTACAACGGGAGCATTTAATAGATCTTACGATTTACTCCCCCTTTGTTTCAATTTATATGACACTTTTTGGTTATCAAAAGTCAATTTGACTAAATTTGAAACTAGACTGAATTAGATCAACTTAATATTTTAAATTAAAAATTTAGAACTAGCATGAACTCTTGTCGCGAGAAATATCGTGAGTGAAACAAAAATTTAATTAGTACTCCATCCGTTCATTTTTACTTGTCATATTTAGACTTAACACGCCCATTAAGAAAACAATGATTGACATGAATATTTCATCACACTACCCCCTATTAATTGATGTTTAGTATTAGGTTTTGGAAAGGAAAAATTATCTAATTACACAACTCATTTTAGCATATTCTTTAAAATTCCCTACCATTTGAAAAAATTACAAAAATCTCTACTCTCTCCTATTCTCCAATACATCACTTTAAGCGATGTATCAGGACATTGATGGATGTATTGGAAACCGTGACGTGATGTATCGGGACGTTTTGGGATGTATCCGCATTCCACCAAATTTAAGAGACTTTTGTAATTTGGAATAATAGGGATAGAATGTAATTAGCTCTTAACATGAATTTTTTTTGTCTTTTCTTGATATGTTAAAAAAGACAAGTAAAAGTAAAAATCTATTTTTGAAAGTGTGGACAAGTAAAAGTGAACAGAGGGAGTACCAACAATATCTATAAATAAAGATTATATACCCACAAATTAATAAAAATGTCAATATTTTCTGTTGAGAATATAATTAACTAATAGAAGTGTGTTCTCTCTAATAGCTTAAGCTTTAAGATGAGATAGTCACACACTTCAACTTGGTATCAGAGTAGGCGGAAGGGATAGAATCTCACTGCCACCCAAATTTAAAAAAAGAATTTCAACGTGCTTGGCCCATGAACAAAAAAATTAGGCCCAAACATCTAAAAGTTTAAGCTATTAGAGAGAACACACTTTTAATAGTTAATTATATTCTCAACACACTCCCTCGCGTGCTGGCCTGATTCTTTTTCATGGACAAAGCACGTGGAAATTCTTTTTGATATGGGTGGCGGTGAGATTCGATCTCAGGACTTCTGCATGCTCTGATACCAAGTTGAAGTGTGTGACCAATTCATCTAAAAGCTTTAGCCGTTAAGAGAACACACTTTTTTTAGTTAATGATATTTTTATAATTTTCCCTGAGTTGTAATTGTTTTACATAATTTAAATCATGTTACTTTATAGAGTGTCAAATTGCTTGTCCCCATTGATATTTATAATTCTCCTCAAAACGTCCTTCTTCATAAATAAATTTCACTTAAAAATTATCTAATTAGGTGATTAAGAAACTTTAATAATTATGAAGACTTGTCAACAATACTCATATTAAATGTGCCACTGAATTACATTAATTATGCGATAAGAAAATATCATTGTTATCAAAAGCAAAAAACGCAAAAAAGCTTTAACGTTCGTTGGGGCTTTAAGCACAAAGTGCAAATAAAGCGTTGGCTTTAATGAAATAAGGCGCAAAGGGAGAAAAAATACAAATATATATATATATATATATATATTTAGTCCAAGATTAATAATTATAAGCATGAATGACAAATATAAGAACAAAGAAATTGAATTTTTTTTGCGATAAAGTGAAAAATCAATTGCTTAGTGTTGCCTCTTCAAAAGAGGCTCCATTGGCAAGGAAAGGATGTCTTGAAACCTTGATGACAACACTGAAGCGCACATTAAGCGAGGCTCTGAAAAGTTTTGAGCCTCGCTTCATGAGCGCGCTTTTAGCATGCCTTTGACAACTCTGGACAGTATAATATAGATTATACTTTTTAAATTAAATTATAACTCATATTATTTTTATATCATGAATTTGGACCCGGGCTTATAGCATGGTCCTCATGTAACTAGCATATGTGCTCGGCTTACATGGATTCTATGACTTCTATGATTGATCCTGTTTCATCAACATACTTCCCTTTACCTCTAAAGTGAAATAACAAAATACAATTCATCTTAATCTTCTGTAATGAGCTGTATCTATTAGATTTAACAAACTTGTAGCTTTCTGTAATCAATAAAAGACAATTTCCAGGTTGCCAATGTTAAAAGGACAAGAGAATCTTTCAAGAACACATAAAATAGATCACGAACATATCTTACATTAGGTGCTAACGGGCTTTCTTCATACGTTTTGGGGGCCTCATTGTTTCTCTCCTTGAATCTTCTGCAGCTTTCATTTCAATTAATGACTGGAGCATTTGAAAGGGAAAAAAAGGTTAATAAGAGCCGGTGGGCATCATACTTAATGCATATTCATCTTTTTATTACTAGATTCTGATGAGAACTCCAAAACTTCGGCAAATTATGTTCATCAAGGCACGCATTGTACTAGAAACTTGAAGTAAGGTGTTAGGAAAGCATTGCAAAGCAGGGTTTCCTCTCCAATTTTAACAGGAAAATAAGGATTGGGCAGGTCCTAGGACCAACGAGTCCAGAGAATAATTGGGATAAATGAGTAGCTATCAAAGAAAGAAAAAATAAGGCCTAAGCAGAATTCAAAAGTTTTGACTTTATTTAGGAGTTAAGCAGTTTCTTTTTATCATATCATTTTAGACACGAGCACCTGTTGTAATAATCATACAAATACTTGGAAGCTGAGTGATTAAAGAGACCAGAGCACACACGACAAATATCAATTGCTAAGTTAATTTTTTTTGTAATTCACTCAACTGACATTCATCATTTCCAAGCAACTCTCAAAGTTTTGAACCATTATAACTGAACCTCCAGTAAAGATGCTGCTACAATAGCTGAACCTCCAGTACAGATGCTGTTACAACAGCTGAACCTCCTCCGAGCATTGATAGAAACATTTCATTCATCACTTAGTAATTATCAAGGAACTGTTAGAGCTATTAAGTAACTGTTAGAGCTACTTTCTTCTACCATAAAAAGAATCTATAACCTGGGATGACCAGCATGTTCTTTTGGATGGGAAAGCACTCGTTTTCTCAGACAGAATAAAATGCTTGCATCTTCTGATGAGATTCCCATCTAGCCCCTCAGTTGTACCACTTGTAGCTCATGTGGTATCAGATGGTTACAAACATCATATTCTTATCAACACATATACAAGTTTCATATCCTTCTCTTAAAATTCCTCCAATGATGATATATACTTCTCAGCAATGTATGTATATCGTTTTTATGTTTTCGACAATGTCTTTATAGACAATCATTCAATAAAGACCACAGGGAAAGAAGCAAACCGAAGCGAGAGCACCATAGTATGTCTAGAGCTAGCAAATGAAACCGTCTAGTGAAAAACAAAGAGTGCAAGCTTTTGGGGTTAAGTTAGGCCCAGGTTCCATTTCTTTTCAATAATCAAAACAGAGCATTAAGGACAACGACAACGACATAAACAAGTCTGCAAATGCAAACAACTCACTTACCTATCTTCCTAAAAAATAGTAAAACTGCAAAGAGCCTCTAGTGGGAGAAAGACAGAAATTTTTCAAGCATAAGCTTGTTGTTATGACCATGATATGTTGATGACTATGTAACTTGGATTCTTCAAAAATGTCAATAGGTGTGTGTTGGATTCTTCAAAAGAAGTGCAGTTTTGGAGAATCCGACCCGGGTGCGGCATCGAAAATGAAGAGTCCATGCAACTTAGGTTAACGGTAGATATATTAATCTTATTAAGTAAATACTCTGTTAAAATAATAGGTTTCAATTATTCCTTGAATCATGAATTTCACAACACAAGTGAAAGCAGGGGCCTTCTTCAAAGTAAAATGAACATAAAAGTTGCAGGACAATATTGCTAACCTCTTCCGCTTTTTTTTGAAGTTCCAAAAGTTCTTGACAATATGCAAGGCACTCTGCATGGTATATAGCCGCTAAGTCTTTTATCATGGCCTTCCTTCTGATGATACCAATCACTGTGATACTCAAGAAGAAACAGCACATGTTAGATCAAACAACTATAATAATCTAGAAGATACAGCACATGTTAGATTAAACAAATCAAATTTTCCTTCATTCCAAAACTAACACAAACTAAAATTTTGTGGACACAACAGCTCGATAAAGTTACAAAGAAATACTCAGTTACCAAATTCTTTGGCCTTTAGGGGTTAAAGAAAATCATTGAGAACAAAGTGCAAGTAAAGATTGACTCTAAGGTACAAAGAGAGACAAATCAAATCAGATTGTTTTCAAACTATATCTGAGAACTTCCATGCCTCCTAGTGTTAACAAATATAAAATCCCAAACATTAATTTTTTTAGTTCAAAATCAAAAAACCTTTATATCATTCACTTTATTCGACCCATTCATTCAAATACTAAATAGAATGACGGCCAGAAATATATATATATATCAGAAGAAGAAAGAAAAACGAATTGGGTTGGGTTCGCTTAAAAATCCATTCCCACAGACTCATTGATTCTACAAATCTTACACTTACTTCTGCTGGGATTGAACCCAGTTTGAGGATGTGGGGTTGTTGGATCTGATGGAGCCGGATCAGAAGGAGGAGACGAATGGTTCTCAACTTCAACCATTCTTGAATTGAGTCTCTCTGCAAGTAGTAACTTTTGTAGGAAACGAGCCCTTTTAAGCTCTCCTATTCTCAACCCATCTTAAGACTCTCTATTTCCAGCAAAAAATAGTGTTTGCTAAAACACCTTCAGTGATGCCCTCGCGGTGAGCTGGTATACTACTACTAGACACAAAAGTAAATATTTACTATTATTTAGAGTTATAATATAATAATTGATTTTAGGTCATTCTATATTTTTTTTACTAAACAAAATATATATATATATACTGTATTGGTATCATTCAAGTTTCTTATTCAGAAATTACTCATTACTCATTAGTCAATGATATTATAAGAGTATATGTATATTTTTGTGGTATCATTAATGTTTCTTGTTCAGAAATTACTCATTAGTCAATGATATTATGAGAAAATATATATATTTTTGTGGTATCGTTAAGGTTTCTTGTTCACACCCTACTCATTAGTCAATGATACTTTAAGAGAATATATATATTTTGTGGTATATATATATAGTCCACAGATTTCCATTTGATGGAACTGTAATTGTTGTATTACCTTTACATCGCAACCCCATTAACATAATTTAATATTTTTTTAATAAAATAAATCACACTAAATGTCAAATGTAGTTTATGCAGATCTAAAATCACATAATTATAATTATGTATTTTTTTTCTTATTTATTAATGGTTGTAGTAATGATTGTAGTCTAGTTAATTTTTTTTATTAATCTGAAAGTAGTTAGTTAATATTTTATTTTTTAATATTTATTTAGTTTTTTTTAAGTGACAAAAATATAAAAAGAGAGAAAAAAAATTCAAAGATGATAAACTAACAAAAAAAAGGGAGAGGAACAAAAAACCAAAGAAGAAGAAAAAACATATAATAAAATACTACTAAATGATATCTCTAATAAAGAATGAAAGAGAAAATGGTTAAATGCCCCCTCAACGTATATCCGAATTTTCAACTGCACACTTAAACTTCACGGGAGTCCTATCACCCTTGAACTGTTTAAAAATGAAATAATTATACCCTTAAAAATCCATAACTAGATCTATGGTGGCATGTGAAGTTCACGCATTTGACACATGGAAAAGTCATCAAATATTTTTTTTTTTCATTTTTTATATTTCTTTACCCTTTTCTTTTATATATTCACTCATCCATTTCATCACCAAAGCACTTTCACCATTTTCACCATTACTAGAACACCATAAGTCCATCAAAACTGGGTCTTTGAAGAAGATATGTGAATAATGAACTGAGTTTGAAAACCTAAAAAACAAAATAAGAAAAGTGAAGGAATAAGGGAGAGAGGACGAACATGGCAGAATATTGCCATTAATGGAGGTCACCAAAGCTCTCGAGGAAGATGAGGAGGAGGAGCCTACGATGTCTTCCACATCATCATCGATAATTTTGAAGAGGAAAAGCCTGATTCACCGAGGATTGATGAATTAATGAGATTGATAGCGATAATTTCTGAGATGTAGTTGATTGACTGAGATTTGAGATTGATAATTAAAGGGTCTATTAGAAAAAAAAATTTAATTTGAAGTAAACCCAGATCGCCCAAGCTGCTAGTTCTTAAAAGACAAGAAAGAAGAAAATTGGTGTGCCTCATTATGCAGTTTCTAGTGCTGCCTCCCAAATGAGGTGAAGATACGAACATTTAATCGGTCAACAAATCTGGGAGGAATGTTCAAGAGTCCTTGAACTCCATGGAGAGATTAAGCACAACGTTGTCAAATGGTTGGAGTCACAATGTGTTCATCTGTAAAATGTGCACTTTTGTATACATTGAAAATTATCTGTAAGAGAATGTACACTTTGTACCCAAAGAATGCATTAAATAAATTAATATATTATATATATTTTTTATTTTTAATAAAAAGTAAATCCAAGTTGATTTTTCTCAAATCAGATCTAAAGTATTTTGGGGTGATATAAATATATGTAAATTTATCTACAATTGATTTAGGTTGATTGGTTTTGCAAGAGTTTTACATGAGTTTGAAAATTTGTTTGAAATAAATAATGATAAACTCGGTGGAGATGGTGAAAGATGAAGAGATTTGATTTATATTGCTATGGAGAAGAAAGAAAACAAATAAGAACAAAAAATAATTTAAAATAAATATATTTATTGAAAAGAGACATTTAAAACAAAATTTTAATATTGTTTTGGCTGCTCACTCCCTCATAGAGAGTGAAATACATTCACTTTGCCAGGTAAGCATTTAGGGAGGTAATAATTTTAGTTTTATAAAATTCAGGGGGGTAATAGGACCCCCGTAAAGTATGAGTGTGTAGTTGGGAATCCGGCTATAGATTAGGGGGGCTTTTGGCCATTTTCTCAAGGATGAAATGAAAAAAGAATAAAAATAGTAAATGAGAAAAGAATAAAAGAGAGAATAAAAATAATAAATGAGAAAAAAACAAAAGTAATGAACAAAAAATAATTTATTTTATTTCTTAAAAAGGTAAAAATATAGAAAAAGAAAAGAAGAAGATAAA
This sequence comes from Solanum acaule, assembly GCA_036250505.1. NCBI lineage: Eukaryota > Viridiplantae > Streptophyta > Magnoliopsida > Solanales > Solanaceae > Solanum > Solanum acaule. The sequence continues at coordinate 14,568 of JAJOOR010004017.1, read as the reverse complement.
TTAATAAAAAAACAAAGAAATAATAAAAACGCTACCAAATAGTACTTCTAATAAAGAATAATATGAGAAAGAATAAAAATAATAAATGTGAAAAGAACAAAAAAGAAAATAAAAATAGTAAATAAGAAAAGAACAAAAGTAATTTATTTTATTTTCTTAAAAAGGTAAAAACATAGAAAGAAAGAAAAAAAAAAGAAGATAAACTAACAAAAAATAGAAATAATAAAACTATTACCAAATGGTATCTATAACAAAGGATAAAAAAATAAAAAAAAAATAAAAGAGAAAATAAAAAAAATAAATGAGAAAGAACAAAAAAAAATAATGATAGGACAAAAACAATAAATGAGAAAAAAGAATGGGGGGTATGAGCTGTAATTTTTTTTTTTGAGAGAATGATATTTCTTGAATTACTTTGGGTTGGGGTATGAAAATCTAATTATTTTGAGTTTTATGGCCCATTTATGTAGTTCCCCTATTTTTTATCAATAAAATAAGGAAAAATTATCTAACCATACATCTTTATGTACCATATTTTCTATTATTCTCTACCATTCCAAAATATTACAAAAATCCTTCTTTTTCCTCCAAAATCCTCTCATCCGGATACATAACTTCTCAACTCACGCACGTTTCTCTCTTCCTCTTTTCACACCTTCAATCTCTTACTATTTTCACTCTCTCAATCTCAACATTACTTCATTACAATTTTGAATTTCAAAATTATTCTCTCTCCAGTCAATCAATTTCAACTTCCTCAATTGGTAATTTTTCTTCTTCTTCAACTTACAGATCATCGTTTGATCTATTTTTTTATTTTTTTTTATTTTTCATCTTCAAAATCCTGATCCATATGGATAATGCTCTTTCTTTTAGTATTGGGATTACCAGTAACCTCACTTAATATTGATCGTGTTTATAATTCTGACGATGATGATTAAGCTGAAAACAGATCCAAACAATTGCATGAACCATTATAAATGATGAATTAGAATGTTGCGAAGTCGAAGTTGAAAAGGGATGTACCTTCGTCTTCTAAAGTGACTGTGGAAAAAACCCAAAAAGGGGTAGAAAAGTTGGATTTGTAATATTTCGCCCCTACGCTACATTTTTTTTCATATTTTTTTGTCGTTTATCTTTTTCTGATACAAAAAGAGTTGGATTTGTAGAACGTGTTGCTAAACACCCTTCTCTACCCAAGATTTAGATTTTTAATGTATATAGTTGATTTTGATTCATAAATGTATGTATAATGCATTTGTGTCAACTTTATAATACATTACAATTTTATCATATACAATGTATCGTGTTCAAATATTAGTTTTGATAATAACCCTAATTTATTGAAACACAAATTAGTGTGTGTCATGTTAATAGTTATGTATTTGATACATACCTATTACAAATTTCGTTATCTTTTATTACCATATACACACACTCATACTTATTCAACTAGAATGCTATTTATTTGTAGACATTATCAAATATTATTGTTGATACATCACTAATGTTTTATAACAATATCAATTTGTATCATATTCATAGTTATGTATATAACACATAACTTTGTTGTGTATATAACCTAGTTATGTATCACATGTTGTTATGTATCTGCAACACTGTTTTACAACTGAATCAGCGTGTATCATATTCATAGTTTTTTTTTACATGATACGTAACTATAGTAAATTATCAAATTGACTATGTATCATATGTTGTTATGTATTTGCAGTCCTCCGAGTAGCATTTTAAGACATAATTGCACCAATTGTTTAACACATGTATATCAAATTCAACAAATTTCAAACTTTATTGTATGTATTAGATACATATCAACTAACCACAATGTTATATAACAATCACAAAAAATGTTATTGAAAACAATTACATGTATAATATATCTTTTATAAACTATAATATTTTTACAATTAAAATAAGATACATAAATAATAATGTATTCATGCACAATTTTATGGTCATGATACATAAATAGTAATATATAGTCAATCGTAACAATTTTTTTGAATTTGTTATGATGTGAGAGAATAAAATTTTAATTTTATATTGTTTGACATTGTTACATTTTGATAGAGATTGACATCAACTTGATTTACGTGATTTGAGGAAATCACATTCAATTTTATGTTCCCTTTCCTTTAAATCGTAACTGGATTTTTTTAATGTATCAAATGTAATGTATCAGTCTAGATTGCTATGTATCCGGATGACACTAATTTTGAGAAATTTTTGTAAATTGAAAAAGGGTAGGGCTATGATGTAATTTGCACCTTACACTATGTGATTCCTATTTTTTTTACATAAAATAATACAAAATCATTCAGCTCAAACCCAAAAACTAATTAAAATATGAAATGGGCATAGCCCACTTTCCTAATGATCTATCTATATACCCTATCCTTTATCTCCTTCTCAAGTACAATTGCCGCTTTTGTTTTTCCTTAATATTGTCTTCATGTTGTTGAAGTAACCATTCTCTTCGATCTCTTCTCTTGTGGGTTGTTCCAGATCCTTTTTCGACATTCAAGTCCATCTTCACATTTGGAATATCACTTGACCAAGGTATATTGTTAAATCTTTCAAATTCTTCTTTGTTTAGATCAAACCTGACTTGTCTTTGATGTTTTAGAAGAATGGCTGTTTTTGTATGATAAAATCTAAGGAGCTAGCCATCTGAAGTTCTCAACTCTTCCTAACATGGGCTTGTAGCTGACCTCCCAAGTTTAAAGCTAATCTAATGATGCTCCCCTTTGTTTTTGATGATGATTTTTCTGATCTATCAATGTTTAGCATAAATGATTTAGCAACGGTAAAAATTATTAGTCTATGACAGTCTTTTTTATATATATCTAGACTGCTTAGTATATTCTTCATGTAAGCATCAAAACTGTAATATTTGTGTGCATGTGGCTAATTGATCCTTCTAGTGTAAGGTCTTAGTGAAGGAATTTATGTTTTTTTTTTCTTTTTATTTTTTTATTTTTATGTTTTACGATCTTTCTTCCTAAAATAGGCAAATGTTTGAATGATTTGAACAACATCTTCTCAGTAGAAGTAACTACTAGGTTATCTATGCAGTCTGCCATTTTATTGCCTTCTCTGTATATGAGTCGAACATTACCTCAATCTTTGTCATCTCCTGTTTCAGCTCATCAAAATAGTCTGCTAGATTCCAAGAAACTTTCCACACTTCGCTAATAATGTTAACCACTAATAATGAATATGATTCTAGTATTAAAATCCTCACCTTCTTATTAACACAATATTTTATTGCCGCTAGAATAGCTCTCATTATCGCTTCTACATTAGTAGTGATACTAATGTTATCCACTAATACCCAAGTTTCTTTTGAATGCACCATCCGTGTTGCACTTAACCACTCCCTCCTGAGGTAATTCTCATTTTACTATACAATAGTATAGTCTAGGCTTATAGGCACCTAACATGTTGATCATCTACCCCCAGTCCTTCACTGGTATCCTTATCCATGGATACTTTCTTTTCATTATAAAATGACTGTTTTGGAGCACTTGATAAATCATACCTTACATAGATGTGTCACCACTATGCTTCCTACCATTTCTTCTCTTCCATAGGAACCATGTAATCAATACAGGTAGTACCTTATATATTTTCTTCAATTTACATGGAGCCTAAGTATGACACCAAATCATCATAACATGTGGTAGTTGTAATTTTTCCACTTCCATACCTGTAAACTTAGAAAAATACTTCCATAGCTTAACAGTTATGGACCTGTTAGAAATAAATGGTCTATGGTTTGTTGATGAAATTGATCACAATACCAACATTTGGAGACCATGTTAGGCTTTATTCTCTATAGATTATCATTGGTAGGAATTCTTTCTTTATACTCTCTATAGAAATATATTAATTTAAAAAAGAATCCCCTTGTTCCATATGAATCTAAGTACCTCCCTTTTCTCTCTTTTGCGTCTCAAAAACTCCCATGCTATTTAACACTAAAATTGCCACTTATATTACCTATCCATCAGGCTTTATCTCTTTTCATGTCCGTTAAAGTAGGACTGATATTTTTGTGATGTATACCACCATCTCATCTAATACATATAGACTCAGTTTGATACTATATCATCTTTATTCTTTAATGAATTTCTTCACCTTTATCTCCTCTTTCCCTTGGCTTTGTTCTTCAAAATAATATAGTTCCCCTTCCATTATCTAGTTATCAAACCAAAAACTTGCTTCACTTGATCTTCCACCAAATATTATTCTCTATCTTCTCTCTAATTTGAATCATCTTCCTCCAAACATGAGATATTCCTGATCCTTGAGCAATAATTAGATGTTTCTTTTTACAATATTTGTTTCATATGTAATGGTTACATAGGAAATTTGAAGAAGTTTTGAAATCTCAGAACAATTTAGCAAATAAAGAATCAACAATTGCAAGTAAAGATCGGAATCCGATTCCCCTTTTTTCTTTAGATAGGCATAAATCCTCCCAAGCCACCAAGTGCTTTCATTTTACTCCATTAACTTTTCTCTAAATTTTTTTCCATTATTTCATTGTAACAACCTATTCCGTCATTATTCAGAAGTCACCTAATCGCGAGACCTAAAAAATTATTGGAATACGCTGTCAAATTAATTTAGGGTGGCACGACAAAAAACTTGAAATATGAAATTGATCCAACAATGGTTATCCTGTTATAGTGGGAATTTTTCTGCTATAGCGTCGCTGCTGTAGCGGCGGATGGGTCACTATAACGGGATTAACTGGACTAGAAACTAGATAAAATGGATTTTATAATTTGACTTCTCCTCTTTGATTGAAAAAGGTACGATAGTTACTCTTAAAACCCTCCTAGACTACTCCAAACTTCAAAATAATGGAGAGGAATGATTGCACCATGAATGGGGTAAAACACATGGATTCCAAGTTTACTTCTATTAGGATTCACTCCCACGGATTAAGAAGCTCGTGTTCAAACTTCTGCAACAGCTGTTTAATATCTAGGTAGGTTTGGCTTAACTGAGTAGTTAGACTCTCTTTCTAAAATACACAATATATGTAGATTGACGAGAGATTTCATTCTTAGGCCTTTTGGCACGAAGTCTGGGTGGCTAAAACATGTTGATTATTGCTATTTAGGGTGTGTAACTTCTGTGGAAGGTAATAGTAACACCTCAAAAATCTAGTAGGCTAAGCTAGGGCTAACTGAGAGGGAAAAAGCCAAAGAAGTGAGCTTGGGCTACCTTCACGAGGACCCATACGGGCCGTGAAGGGCACCACGAGTCATGGTGCTGCCCATAGATGCTCACAGTGGCTAGCCAAGCCATGCTCACCTCCCACGACCACCATGACACCTTGTGGTGGGGACCACGGGCCGTGGTGAGCTAGGCAATAGCTAGCCCAAACTTTCCAAAACTCAAGACCCTCCCACGAGCCACTAGACGGCTCGTGAAGGCCATCACGGGCCATGGCAGTGGTCGTGGTCTAGAGTTAGGTTTTAGGGGTAGAGTGGTGGCAAGCCTAGCCACTGGTCAAGGGACCACAGGCACCACTAAAGGCTGTGTGACCCTTGACGGCTCGTGAAGCCACACGTGAAGGGGGTTCGGCAAGTTATAAGTTAGGGGCATATAGGTCTTTTCTGGTTTTAATAGTATTAATACTATGTCATTTTACCCAACCCTAGGACCCCTATATAAGTGATTTTAACCCCAAAACTCACCCATTCAAGTCATTATTTACAAAACCCAAAAGAAATCCCAAGTTCTTACTCTCAAATAATTCTCTCTCTAAAACTTGAAGAAGTAGAAAGAGTTCAATCTAGGATCAAGGTCAAGTCTCCATTCCTTTAGAATTTGTGGACTTTGTTAATAAGGTGTGATGACTTTTATTCCATGGAATCCTTTCATCCATGGAGCCCCCAAGATTCTCCAATTAAAAAGTAGAAATTTCCCCAATTTGAATTAAGGTTGTAACACCCCGACTTTTCGAAACGTCTAAAATTACTCGTATCTCCATGGAAAGACAGGGAGGGTGGGTAAAAAATTAAGAATGATGTGGTATGTCCTATTTTAACTGTTCAAGTGTTGCATCTCAAGTTTTGAAGTTAGGTAAGTGGCAAAATAAAAGTTGGCGGAAGTTATCGTAAGTTTCTTTTTAAAGATTTCTCTGAAATTTAGGTCAAATGTCTCGGAAGTTTTCTCCCAAAGATTTATGGGGCCCACGACCTATCGAATCGAAGGTCTACAAGTCTAGTTTCCAACGCATCAAACCGTTTATTCATACGACTTCAGAATAGAAAGATATTTGCGTTTTCGTGGGACTGCGCAAGGAGGCACATGAGGTGGGGCCCTAGGTCGGTGGAACTTTACATATATCTTCTCCTTCGAACTTTTTCTTTATTTTTTAGCTAAAAACCAGAAAAATTAGAGAAACCCATTTCTAGGATCAGCCAAAGTATAGATTTTCTCGACTTAAGTCCTTGACGAAAGTTGTTCTATGCGTTGGGCTCATCATCGTAATATAGATTATTTTATCGATTTCGTAGCATATCACACTTTAGTGTTGGGACAACAAGGGTTTGGATATATTTGAAGGTTTTGAGGCGTATTACGAACTTAAGATCGAGGTAAGACCCTCCTTTCATCGACTCTAGCTTTTATAAGCAGCAAATAACAATTTGCGATGGAAATACATATCTTTTATCGTATTGTCATGGTATCTTTTATTTTTTGTGTTGATTATGGTCCTACCTTGTTGTAGTATCAAGGGGGTTATGAGTAAAAGTCATTAGGCCACGTGAATTCAGTGAAAAAGGTATGTTAAGGCTATTCTCTTCTTACAACATGTTTTCTTAAAGCTTAGGAGCAATGTAATAAAGTTGTTATCGTTGTTATACTTGTAGCCATTATTGTTGATTGTTGGCTGCTCGAGTGGATATAATCCTCTCTTATCGGGATTCTTATTCAGTAGTAGCGTCCCTATCTTGGACATGACTTAGAGGCTATTTGTATAGGTTGCTTATAACTAAATTGCTCGCTTTTAGCTGTTGGATTGTTATTGTTGCACTTTGGGCTATTGTGGTTAGCTGCAAGAATGTGATCTATGCCTAGAAGGGCTATGTTTTGCCGACAGGTCTATATTGACGCCTAGAAGGGCTATGAGTTGCCTACAGGGCAATATTGACGCCTAGAAGGGCTATGAGTTGCCTACTGGGCCATGTTGTTTCCTAAGAGGGCTATGAGTTGCCTATATGCTATATTGATGCCTAAGAGAGCTATGTGCTTCCTACGGGGCTATACTATTGCCTAAGAGGGCTATGTGACTGCCTACAGGGCTAAGGGACTACTGATAGGGATATATTGACTGATTGGCACCTTTTGGGATTATGGGGGCCTGGGTAGGTGGTCTTGTGTGCTGTTTGTACCTGCCGAGCTTATGGGGGCTTGGTTAGGTTGTTGTTTTGTTATTTTTGATAAGTTTAGATTTAAGAGCAGGTCAGTATGCTTATCTTATTCTTGATCTATTTACCAGATTACTCCAGTATAGTAGGATACCTGCTTATAGTCTGTTGTCTTTCATACTCTATACATTTGTACTGATGCCCCATTGCCTGGGGCCGCTGCATTCATGCATGCAAGTCTTGAAAGATGACCCAGTAGACCTCCTCAATAGTAGGATTGACTTCTATCCGGTTGGCTAGCCCCTTTCCTCCGGAGCTGCCAGAGTTGGGAGGTTTGTTAGCTTTTGTTGTATATATTTTCATGGGTAGGTTGGGTCCCTGTCCCGCCAATCTTTACTACTCTTAGGGGCTTGCAGGCTAGTGTGTGGGGTTTATAGCTATGTTATGGCCATGCTGGCCTAGTTTGTTGGTTTGTTGAAGCTTGTTAGTTCTGTGATGCATTGTCTTAATATACCATACCTGCTTTCAATTTCGGTATAGCGATCATGGTGGCATCGATGGCACAATCAGGACTTCTGTGCTAGATGGCTATTTCTTTATATGAACTCTTGGGAGTAGCTATTTCTTTTATGGATCTGTTTATAGGGGTCTTGGCAGCCGATGTCTTAATTTTAAGCCGAGATATACTTGTTTGTTTTGTTGACTGCGTGTGGTTGCATGCGCTAGTAGCAAATGGTTCAGCAGGGTCGGCTCGAGCCTGAGTTTTGGCTTTAGGAGCCAGTTGCGCCCCTTGAATCTGGGGCGTGACAAACTTGGTATCAGAGCAACGTCGTATCCTAGGGAGTCTGCAAGCCGTGTCTAGTAGAGTCTTGTTTATAAATGTGTTGTGCACCACATTTGATAAACAAGAAGCTACTAGACATGTTAGAATGACTATCCTTCTTTTACTCACCTCGTGCTATAGAACAATGTCTTAATAGTTGAGGTTTCTGGCTTATAATTGATATTTGTATGCAAATAGAGATGGCTGACACCAGACAGACCACAACTAGCCAGGGACTAGATACAATTGCAGGTGAGGGTACTGGCAAGGTACCGCAGGTGGAGGCCATCTATAGTGAGACCCAGGGGGAGACATCTTCTCAGTCCCATATAGCTTCTCCACCGCTTCAGGACCCTCCGAAGGTTACAGGACTCCCGGCTCCACCAGCAGTACCACCTCTAGTTCTTCCTATTCCATCTGACCAGGATTTCAAGAGTGCAGTATGTATGTTATCACAGTTAGTAGCTGTACAACGCCAGCCAGTTATGCCAGATGTTACCGGACCTTCTGAAGGACCCGAAAGTTCAAGAGTTCGTGACTTTCTTGCCTTGAATCCCCAACAGTTTACAGGGACAAATCGTAGAGAGGACCCTCAACACTTTGTTGATCAGCTTCATAGGATCTTCATAGTCATGCATGCCTCAGCGACTGAGTCAGTTGAGTTAGCAGCATTTCGATTGGGTTATGTTGCAGTATTGTGGTGTTAAAGTTGGGAGATATCTAGGGGAAAAGATACATCTCTACCCATTTGGGATAGCTTTACAGAAGCTTTCATAGATCGCTATTTGCCTCGAGAGATTAGGGATGGCTGGGTGGACCAGTTTTTGAACCTCCGACAGGGCGGCATGAGTGTCAAAGAGTACGGGCTGAGAGTTGATTCATTGGCAAGATAAGCACCAGCGTTTGTTGATACAATGCACGACATGGTGCGTAGATTTGTGGGAGGGCTTGACTAAAACTATATCGAGGCTTGTTCTACCGCTGCGCTAAATGATAATATGGATATCTCGCGTATTCAGGCCTTTGCACAGGGCATAGAGGATCGCCGACGTCTACAGTATACGAGTGAGAGGGTTGAGAGAGAGAGAAGAGGTCTAGGCCCGTTGGTTCACCGGGAGATTTTCAGGGTGGTCCCAGACCTCAATATTCTAGTAGGCCACCTAGACCTCTACCACAACAGTTTCAGGGTAGTAGCTTTGATCGTCAGGGCCAGTCAGGCCCAGGTGAGGGTTTGCGAGCATCAGACTCTTAGCAGCAGAGGGGTTCAGGCCAGGATAGGACAACACCGCCACGTTGTGCTACTTGCGGTAGGATGTATTTCGGGAGGTGCATATAAGGTTCCACAGGTTGTTATTCTTGTGGACATGAGGGGTACGGGTGGAGAAACTGCCCGACCATAGGTCAGGGTGGTATAGGTCAGTCGACCAGGTCGGTAGTAGGTTCCTCCTCATCAACACAGTCTACAGGACGTAGACCCCAAACTTCAACATGTAGAGGTAGATGCGGAGGTAGAGAGGGAGCATCTAGTTCTGGTAATGGCCAGAACTATACATATTCACTAGCTGGCCGACATGACTCAGAGTCATCACTAGATGTTGTGACAGGTACATTGATTGTTTGCTCACATTGTGTTTATGCTTTGATAGATCCTGGATCTACTCTATCTTATGTTACTCCATTTATAGAGGGAAAGTTATGTATAGTAGCAAGGTCATTAGATCGACCCTTTATTGTATCTACACCAGTTGGTGAGTCTATTATTGCCAGAAGAGTCTACAGAGGTTGCACGGTAGAAATTATCGACCGTCAGACCTCTGTAGACCTGGTAGAATTAGAGATGGTTAATTTTGATGTCATTATGGGTATGGACTGGTTAGCGTCTTGTTATGCTAATGTTGAGTGTCGGACAAAGATTGTTAGATTCCACTTTCCAGGAGAGGCAGTTTTGGAATGGAAAGGCGATACATCAACGCCGAAAGGTAGGTTTATTTCCTATCTTAAGGCGTGGAGGATGATTACTAAGGGTTGTATTTATCATCTTGTTCGCGTACATAATATAGATGCAGAACCATAGACTCTTCAGTCTATTCCGATAGTTAATGAGTTTCTAGATGTATTTCCAGACGAACTTCCTGGTATCCCTCCAAAATGAGAAATTGATTTTGTTATCGATATGCTATCAGGTACACAACCCATATCTATCCCTCCTTATAGAATGGTTCCTGCTGAGCTGACAGAGTTGAAGGATCAATTGAAAGATTTGCTTGATAAAGGCTTTATCAAGCTTAGTGTTTCACCATGGGGTGCACCAGTATTATTTGTGAGAAAAAAAGATGTCTCCCTGAGGATGTGTATCGATTATCGACAGCTGAACAAGGCTACTATAAAGAATAGGCATCCCCTTCCAAGGATCGATGACTTGTTTGATCAACTACAAGGTGCTAAGTACTTCTCGAAGATTGATTTGAGATCAGGGTACCATCAGGTACGAGTTCGGGAGAAAGATATTCTAGAGACAACTTATGTCTTTTGGATTGACTAATGCCCCGGCAGTGTTTATGGACCTGATGAATAGTATATTCAGGCCATATCTAGATACATTTGTGATTGTATTTATTAATGATATTTTGGTCTATTCGCATTCAAAAGCTGAGCATGCAGATCATTTGCGAGCGATCCTTCAAGTTCTTCGAGAGCAGTAACTTTACGCAAAGTTCTCCAAGTGTGAGTTCTGGTTGAGCTCTGAGGCTTTCCTAGGCCATATTGTATCAGATGCAGGCAATAAAATTGATACACAGAAGATTGAGGCCGTAAATATTTGGCCCAGACCTATGACTCCAACTAAGGTTCGTAGTTTCTTAGGGTTAGCTGGGTACTACAAAAGGTTTGTAGAGGGTTTTTCTTCACTTTCAGCACCATTAACGAAGCTGACTCAAAAAGCAGTTAAGTTTCAGTGGACTGAAGCTTGCGAGCATAGTTTCCAAGAACTGAAGGACATGATGACATCAACACCAGTTCTAGCATTGCCAGAAGGTTCAGAGGGCTATGCGGTGTACTGCGATGCTTCTAGTGTTGGGTTGGGATGTGTTCTAATGCAACATGGTAAGGTTTTTGCATATGCTTCAAGGCAGTTGAGGAAGCATGAGAAAAACTATCCAACCCACGATTTAGAGTTGGCTGCAGTTGTGCATGCGTTAAAGATCTGGAGACACTATTTGTATGGTGTTCATGTTTACATCTTCACAGATCATAAGAACCTTCAATAAATATTTAGACAAAAGGAGTTCAAAATCTGCAATAGCGTCGATGGCTTGAGTTACTGAAAGACTACGACGTGGATATTTTATATCATCCAGGAAAGGCGAATATGGTAGCTAATGCCCTTAGTCGAAGATCTATGGGTAGTTTATCCCATTTAGGTATTGAGAAGCTGGAGCTAGCGCGAGAGCTGCATCAGTTAGCTAGCTTCGGAATCAGATTGTTAGGCAGACGATAGTGGGGTCACAATTCAGGATACAACCGTATCATCTCTAGTTGTAGAATTAAAATCATGGCAACAAGAGGATCCTAGCTTAGAGCAACTTAGAGCCAAGGCTCAGGATCAATAGTCTTTAGCATTTGATATAACAGTAGATGGAGTCCTTAGATATAGCGGTCGATTATGTGTTCCGAAGTTGCAGGGCTTCGACATCGAATTGTGGCAGAGGCACATCATTCTCGTTATTCTATTCACCCTGGTTCGACGAAGATGCACCATGATATTAAGGAGATCTATTGGTGGCGTGGGATGAAGAAGGACGTTGCTGAGTTTGTGGCACAGTGTCCTAACTGCTAACAGGTGAAGGTTGAGCATCAAAATCCTGCTAGGCTAGTTCAGGAGATAGCCATTCCTTTGTGGAAGTGGGTGTTGACACCCAATTTTGACCCTCCACGATACAAATTAGTTTTCGAGCTTCTCAATTTCCAAATGATTTAGAATAATTAATTTTATAAAATTCAAATACTTTTCAAAGTCGGTTTAAGTGATCTTGGTCGATTTTCATAATTTATAAATAGTAAATATATTTCATATGGTTTTATAGATATAATCGGTATGTATCATAGATATATTTTATTCTATATATTATATTAAAATTAGTTTAATTTAGATTACGGTTAATTTAGAAAATCAATTGGTTTATAGTTGAATTAATTATTGTTATTTTGTTAAGATGAGAAGCTTATGAACTAATTATATTAATTTATCTTATTTATATTTAGCCGAATTTGCAAACGAATTCAATTTGGTTAAGTTCGTAATCTCAATTGGCCAATTACAATTCAACTTGGCCAAATTAGTAATTCACTTGGCCATAAAAAAAAAAAACGAAAAGAAACTAAAATATTGGGCCCTCTACTCTTAATTTTTCAACAACCAACCGACCCAATTCCCTCTTTAAACCAGGCCCACTTCCAATTATCAGATTATATTCAATTCCTCCAGCCCACACTCCTTTAATTCCCTCTTTGACCCGACCCAATCCCTTTTCCCCTCTCTCTTCCAACGTTAGCAGCAGCTGTAGATAATAGAGATTCCAGCAACGTGAAACAACGTCAAATGGACGGAAACAGCAGTAGCAAAACGCGGCAGAAACAGCAACAAAACGACACCCACCCATCTCCAATTCAAACGAGAAGACACGGTGTGCTCACACCGTCTACGAGGAGCAGTACGCGTATCCTTTCCTTTGTCCTCTTCCTCCAATGTCCTTATCAGTCGCAGCAGAACAGAGCAGCAAAGGCAACACGCGAGATCGTCCTTACGCTTTGGGATTGAGCCGCGTGGCACATCGAGTACGTGGGAGTCGATCCCAGCCGCGTTTCTCCCCTTTCCTCTTCCGGAATGGGGCAAAATTTCAGGGAAAAGGTGCTAGTCCCGAATTGTGAAAGATTTCAAATTTGAATTTGGGGAATGGGCTTTGAACCCGAATTTTTGTACATTCCTCCCCCTTTTCCAAACCCTAGTTCCTGGCTATATATTTATTTCTGTTCACTGTGGGACGGCGGGGGGATTTTTTTTTTGGAGAGTTAGATTTTTGTTCCTTTTTGAATTGAGGCAGAGAGTTAGAAACAGGGGACCTTTTTGAGAGTTGAAATTTTTTCAGAGCAAAACACAGAGGAAAGCTTTGAGGAAAATACTTTAATACATGCTAAATACATTCCATAAGCCAAAGAGTTCATAGTTTTCGGTTTTGTGTTTAAATTTCTGCCCGGATTTCCATTTGGCTGTTCGTGTCCGGATACGTTGGTGAAGTCTCGCTATCTTCTGCTCGTCGTCCCGTTCGCTGCCCGGAAGAAGGTAATATCTCCTTCTTCACTTACGTTCTGTTTTGATTCCAAGCGTTATGTGATAAACTTGCTTCTGTTGGGTCTCTTGGCCTCTGTCTTGTTCTCTTTTCTATTTTTGACTTCAATACTCTTGGATGAAAGTCTGTTCGGTTCAAAATATAAGCTTTCCGACTTATTTTCTCCGCTGTATGAACTCCTAATTGATCATCATTTCATTGTCTTAACTAAATGTATGAAGCTGGATTTATAACCGTTTAAGCTTTGTTGGATTTTCGGTTTGTCTTGCTGTTTGCCTTTGTGTTTGTTTTCTTCTAATGTGACACATTAAGTGATTAATGGCATGTGGTCTATCTTCCGTTATTTGTTGAAGATCTTTTAAGACATGAATGATGACTATCCTGTTTCGTTTCAATTCGAAGATAGGAAAGAACCCATTTCTCTTATATCTGTTATCAATCCGAATAGATTCATAGTTCCCATACATGTTTAAGCTTGTTAAATAGGATTTCCAAATGTATGTCGGCATAACTTGTGGCTCAAATAAAATGTACTGATCAGTTTCTTTACATTGGTATTTCTGGATACAACCACCTCTCTACTCTACCTTCGAGTTTCTAGTGCTATGTTCAAACAACTTGCTGTTCTTTTGTGTGTCCCGCATATTTTACGATTTTTAATGTCTCACATTGTCCAACCTCAATAGCCTGGCCCCCTGAATCGCTTCATCTGTTGTCAAACCTCATTGTAGTGATATGATTATACAAAAAATGGAATCTTGATTATCCTATATTTTAGCAAAGCAGTAGCTTATTTTCAGCTTGAGGTTATGACTTGCATGTTAGTGTTCGTCAAAATTTGTTCCATTTTTGCTCTTACAATGTTATTGGTACTCATAAATGGCATAAGGCCATTGTTGGTCTTCCCTCCAAGGAACGTGATTATTTTCTTAAATGCGCAATTATTTGTTCTTGTAATTATGTCATAGATGTGGATTTAAGGTCC
>JAJOOR010004016.1:0-12610 GCA_036250505.1 Solanum acaule | reverse complement strand
CCCAATTCTATCACAATATTATCTTCAAGATTAAAAAATCTATAGGCTGTACTATTTGAAGCATAACCAAGAAAAGCACAAGTAGTAACTTTCTTACCTAATTTTGTAATCTTGGGATCCATTAGCTTCACAAAGGCTAGACAACCCCAAACTCTTAGATATCCCAAACTTGGCTTGTAACCTTTCCACAATTCAAAAGGTGTCAATTTAGACTTTTTATGAGGCACACGATTCAACACATAACAAGCAGTTAAAATAGCTTCACCCCAAAAATTTAAAGGTGCATATGACTCAATAAGCATGGCATTAGTCAATTCAACCAAAGTTCTATTTTTCCTTTCCGCTACTCCATTAGATGAAGGAGAGTAAGGAGGAGTAGTTTCATGAATTATTCTCAATGATCTAACAAAAGAATTAAACTCATTTGATTAATATTCACGGCCTCTATCACTTCTAATTCTTTTTATTTTTCTTCCAAACTGATTTTCAACCTCATGGAGATGAGTTTTGAAATTTTCAAAAGCATCACTTTTATTTTTCATCAAGTAAACATATGTAAACTTAGAAAAATCATCAATGAAAGTGATAAAATATATATTACCTCCACGAGTTAAAATTCCACCAAGTTCACAAATATCAGTATGAACTAATTCTAACAAATCAGTTTTTCTTTCAACTTGAAAATGAGGCCTTTTAGTGATCTTGACTTTACTACAAGCCTCACACTTTTCAAAATTCTTTTTAATCATTGGGATTAATCCTAAACTACTCATGATTCCAACATAACGATCATTAATATGACACAAACGAGCATGCCAAAAATTGGTAGAAGAAAGCATATAAGCAGAAGTAGAAACTTTATTCATTTCAACATTCAATTTAAACATCCCATCACAAGCATACCCCTTCCCCACAAAAATACCCTTCTTCACTATTACGTATTGACCAGATTCAATAACCTGTTTAAAGCTTGCTTTATTAAGAAGAAAACTAGACATCAATTTTTTTCTCATGGAAGGAGTATAAAGTACATCTTTCAAAGTTAACACCCTTCCAGAGGTAAAACACAATTCGACATCTCCCGTTCCAAGCACTTGAGTAGTATGTGAATCACCAAGCATGATGGTTTTGGGCTCCTCAAAATGAGTATATTTTTTAAACCAGTCTTTGTCGTAACAAATATGACGGTTTGCACCAGAATCAACCCACCATCCATCAACACTCTCAACCATGTTTATGTCGGTAATCACTGCCACAAAAGGTTCTTCGGTAATGTTTGCCTGAGGGTTAGGACTACGTTTTCGAAATCTGCAAAATCGAGCAATATGCCCACTCTTGCCACAAACAAAGCACGATCCATTATCTTGAACTTGTTGATTTTGTGCTTGGTTATTTTCACCATTATTTTTTTTGGGAGGTCTACCATTATTTTTCTTGAATTTTTTCTTCTTATGCTTCAAAGAAGTATTTTTGTGAGATTCAGGAGTAACATTATTTGAAGTAATTAAATTTACCTTCGTTGTGATGTTGTTCTCTTATGTTTGTAAAAGTGCATCTTGGCCCCTTGCCTCTTCTTCCATGCAGATTTTCATTATCAAGGTTTCAAGAGAGGTTTCCTTTTGTTTGTGGCACATAGTTTTTTGAAATTCCTTCTAAGAAGGTGGAAGTTTATCTACTATGCCACAAACAATAAGGTTGTCTCCAATTTTGACCTCCTCGAACCTTAGCTCTCCAACAATCATTATAAAGTCTTGAGATTGGTCCACCACTTATTTGTTGTCCACCATTTGGAAATGAAAAAATCTACTAGCCGCATATTTTTTCGCTCCCGCCCCTTCGGTATCATACTTACTCTACAATGCTTTCCAAATTTTCTTTGCACTAGAGTAAGTTCTATCATAATAATCATAAAAATTATCAGATAGACAATTAAGAAGATAATACCGAAACTTACAGGAATCACCATCATACTTTTCCACTTTCTCATGATGAGAAATAAGTTCATCATCATCCATAGAGGTATCATCAACTTTATTAGGATTTTTCTCAGTTAACACATAAGAAACATTGAAAAGACTTGAATAGAAAAGTACTTTACCCTTCCATCTTTTGAAATGGTTACCATTGAACCGAAATGGCTTGTTAAGGTCTCCCATCTTGACATCCGCAATTTTTTCAATTGTAGCCATTAGTGAATCTCCTTAAAATTGTTAGTGAAAGCTTACAAGATAACAAAAATACAAGATTACAATTGAAAATAAAAATGAAGAAATAAATCTCTTCATGCTAAGGCGCGAATATCTCGCTCTCTTTAAGGAGATTCAAGCCCACTGCAGCAAATATTTTTACCGGTCCAGCAGTAGTCCTTCTTGACTTGTCCCCTCCAGGATACAACAACCTTAACACAAAATATAACTCAACAACTTTGGACAAGAGTTGAGTCCAAAGCTCCACAAAAGAAACACCTCCCTTCAACTAATAATAACTCTCTTTTTGACAAACTTTATGCACTCTATATTTTTCTTGTGTATTGTGTAACAAATCAAATGAAGACCACCACTATTTATTGTAGAAGAAGTCTTCCTAGGAATAAATAGGAAGATAATGAGGTAATAAATAGTGAAGATAATGGCCTTAGGTGTTACATAAGTTATAAGGATAATGGAGGATTAAAGAATGAAATAATATATGAGAAGTTACAAAAGTTCTCTTGGCTGAATGGTGAATGCCAACCGTTGGTGACATGCAACAAAAATCAGTAACATATGCAGCAACTCCAAAATGGAGTAATGCACTAAGCAAGAAGTAATTGTCATTACTTCTGTAGCATATGAGAAATTCAACCTAACGGTAATATTTTAATCCCAAAAACTAAGCAAATTAATATTATAGAATATTAATAGTAAAATGCTAATACAAAACCAACAGATTTCACAATATTACCATATCAATTGATGTATAATCTTGACCTCTTGGTCTTGAAATATTTTGGATATGTGGAGGGCAAATACAATTTTTTTTTATCAGTTCTTAATATGTTAAAGATGACAATCTATTTTTGTAATATTGAGCAAATAAAAATGAATGGAGCTAGCTAGGGAGTACAATTTTTGGCTGGTACTATGTGTTATTATTGAGGAGATGTGATCCTTTTCCGGTACAAATTTTCTACCATCGTGAAAAGGTTTATGAATTATGACCAATATAATAATTAAAAGAAACTTAGGTTGGCTAGCATTTAGGCTAGGCGTTACAATGTGAGAATATTTATATATATATATATATATATATATATATATATAACGTGCATGTTATCAACATGATTGATTAATGCATTTATGTTTACTTTCAATGGTGGAGCCAGAATTTTCGTCAAGGGTGTTCATACTATAGGAAAAGTAAACAAATAAACCTTGTTGGTTAGATTATAAAGATTGGAACATCACTTTTGTTTTCTTAAAAAACGAAAACTAAAAAAAATAAAACAAAACACCTTAGTCTAGACTCTAATCCAGGCCCTTAAGGCGCTTTGAACAACTTTAACCATTGGGCTATCTTTCTTTAGTATGTCAAGATTGTTCAACAATTAGTATATCCAAAACTGTCGATATTTAACATATGTACTCGCAAAAAATTTCCGACGAGGGTTGTTCTTCTGACCACCCATGACCCATGTTAAGGTGTAGCACCGCCCCTGTTTACTCTTCATGTCTAAAATCTAACTAATTGCATTTGTATACTCTCTCCTCTGTTAGAGTGTTACTAGCTAGTGTAATTGATATATCACTACGTAAATTCGATCTCAAATCTGAATGTGTATTATGAATTCATACGTTAGGTATTTCGAAATTTCAAGGTATTGCTATGTAATATTTGACTTTAGATTTTATTACGTTATATATTCGTTAGTGTTCTATTGCCAATGTAATGTAGAGAGATTATTCTAAAAATAGAGAGATAAATTTAATTATTTAACGGTGGAAATCTGTTAGACATATTTTATATAATATTATGAATAGGTATTCAATTTCAAAAGTCTCAAATTGGTTTTGATCTTGTTTCGTAGTGAATTTATGCATTTGAATAGTTTTAACAATGATTTTTTTGTTTGTAAATTTAACTTAACTTGTACCTAAAACAGGGAAAAAGGATATCAAATTAAAATCCGGACATTTTTTTTTTCTATTTTTCGCTTAAATATGCTCAGTAGATGTTAAAATGGAAGTGAAGTACAAATATGCCTTGAACAGGCGGAGAAAAAACCTTCCTTTATTAAATTCACCAGTCTAAAGTAAAGAAGTGAAGAAGTGATTGATTCCTTAATCATTAAATTGCGTAAAAAAAATAATACTAATAAAATTAAAGACTATTTTAGCCAACACATCTCTTTCTTTCAATCGAATGTCATAACGCCCCCAAAACTTTGTTCAAGTGGCAAAAATTGAAGGAACTCGTAGTTCATGTCACATGTTTGAATCCTACATAATAAACCTGATATTTCAAGTGGAGAAGGATAGAAGAACGAACCGATTATTTCCGAGTTTAAAAAAGGAATTGTAGGTGGTGAAAGGAATTGATAAACCAAAAAGGAAAAGGGAAATGTCTTCATCGTTGGGACAGAAGACTAGCTAGTAAGGCCGGTTTGGTCGGTCATCAAGTGGACCGTCACCACATCAGCTCCACAAACACAACTTTGTTTAATCTTTATGTAATGACAACACTAACCTTATTATTATTTTTATTTTAAAAAAAATACTCCTATTTTAATAATTAAAAAACGACTTATTAACCTCATTCTTTTTAACTTTTCTAAGAAGGGATGATTCTTTGAATGACGAAAAGAAAAGGCATGAAGAGTGCAAAAAATAATAATTTAAAAACATAATTTTTCCATGTAGAATTTTATTACTTGTGTTTGGTTAGTTTTGAATTTAGTGTTTGCATCCAATATAACTCTGATAGTATTTACTTGTTTTTTAGTATAAATCAAAAGATGTATTAGTAATATTTTTCTTCTTCTAATTACTAAATAGAATGGTGAACGTTTGACAAACAAATCACAAACAAGAAATGAATTTTTGCCATCATATATGCAACTTTTGAATTTTCACATTGTCCGTTGAATGAAATAATTAACCAATATTGAGAATTTATACAATAATGTTTGACTAGAAATAAAATTAAAAATACTTTATTGATTCATATATAATACTATTACAGAAACACAAGAAATAAACTAGTAGTCAAAATTTCTGTAATTTATAACCGTTGCAATAAAAAAGAAAATATTGTATAAATTAGGATGAAAGAAGGTGTTAAAGCTGAAGAGCTAGAAATCAAGTTATTACTATCTACTAGAAAGCCCAAATATAGATGCAGTTGTAATAATAGGAGAAATGAGTGGAAAATGTTTTTTTTTAAAACTAAATCTGAATCACACTCTACCGACTCATTTGGAGTGACGCTCCTAATAAAAAAATTTCTATACTCATAGCTTGAATTTGAGACCTTTAATCTCACCAATGCACCACAACTCATTGAGTTGGTGAGTGGAAAGGGTAAAGCGGAGAAGGGGAAACATTTGAACAAAACAATTCGCCAATTGCGAGTGGCCTGCCCCACAGCACAGCCATCTCTTGAGTGGCCCACTCCTCTTCTAGTAGCCAAAAAAAGAAGAAGAAAGAAAAGCTTCTCTCCTCCCTCCATCCCTCTTTCCTTTCTACTGCTACTAAATACCAACAATTTCTGCACAATCTTTCTTCATTCTCTCTCTTTGATTCACACTTTTCCAAGTTCAAAACAAAAGCTTCACTCCAAAAAGCAAAGCACCTAAAATCAAATCAAAATCCTCTCTCGCGCTCAGGTAAGCACTCATCATTTACTCCGTTTTTCTTTTATTCTATCGATTGATAGATCGATCTCTCTGTTATTATATATTTTTGTGTGTTATTATTGCCTATATGTTTGAATCTGTAAAGTTATAAACTTTTATTTCTGTGCTTCTAAATTGATGAATTTAATTAGCTTCTATATGAAGATCTCATTTTAGTTTTCTGTGATGATTGAACATCGAATTCTTCTCACCTTTTAGTTACCTCGATTTGTGTTCTCTGTCTTTTTTGTTTTAATTTTATTTCGATTTGGATCGCTGATTAGCACTGTGCTTTTGCGATGATCTCGAGGAAGTTAAACTATTAAAAGCACCTCTTTGTTCGTTATGTGATGATTTGATCTTCATCTTCTTCGTAAACAATTATTTGATCGTCTTACTTGGCGATACATCTTCTGATTATGTTTTACTTTTGTTAATCAAAGAGGAAATTATTAAAATTCTGTAGATTAACTTTTTGGCAATTTGTAGTTGAGAGGTTAAATCAATGGTGGATTTGATCATATTCATAGTGATTGATCAGTAGTGGATGATGTAGAAATGGTAAATTTGATATTCTTACCTGGAAGATAGTGACAAAATCATTATGTTGTGCTCTACTTGCGTTGTTTACGCGTTTTTTTGCCTCTCGAGTCACGTCTTTTATTTTGTTTGCTTTCATTTTTCCCTTTAGATTACTAATTAGGTCCTCAACAGTAGTTTTCGTCAGAGAGATCGGAATATAACCTGCATTTTGTCGCATCAACAGCCATCTTTTTTTCAAATGAAAATCAGTGTGCTTTGAAATATGAAGAATATCCATCCGCAGATTACATTTGATTCCGTCTTAAATATCTGATTGATTTCAATTTATTTATTTGATTTTGAGTTACACAAAATTAAGAAAGTAAAGAGTTAATAACTTTGATGGTCACTCAACTATTAAGTCTTTACACAAAAAGTCACTCAACTTTCATTTTCAACTCAAAAGTCACTCGATTATGCATTTTTTGCACATAAAGTTACTCAACCTATTTAATTATTTTTTTCATTGAAATTTGTTGACATAAAATTTTAATTATTAACCAAAATTTTAAAAACCAAATATATATTCATTTAAACCATTTAATGACCCGTCCCATTTAACCCAACCCGCTAAACATATAATATTGAACATTTTATTTTACCATTAATTCCCTAAATCAATCTCTCTTGTCCTAATCTTGTTTATAATATTGAGCTAAGGGAACATTTTATTTTACCATGAACAATAAGTGGATGCTGCTGTTCGGCAAAAACAAAAAAATCGAAAATTGACTGTAAAACAACAAAACATAAGGTAATATAAGGCACAAAGCAAGATGAAAAATCGAAGGAAATTGAGAACTGAAACCATTAGTGGGTCAGATTAAATCGAAGGAGATTGATTTAGGGAATTAATGATAAAATAAAATGTTCAATATTATAATTTTAGCGGGTCAGATTAAATGGGGCGGGTCATTAAATGGTTTAAATGGATAAATATTTGGTTCTTAAAATTTTGATTAATAATTAAAATTCCATGTCAGCAAATTTTAATTAAAAAAATAATTAAATAGATTGAGTGACTTTCTATGCAAAGAAGTCATAATTGAGTGACTTTTGAGTTGAAAATGAAAGTTAAGTGACTTTCTGTGAAAAGAATTGATAGTTGAGTGACCATCAAAGTTATTAACTCAAAAGTAAATAAAGACTTTTAAATTTTGTCATTAACGTGAAAAAGTTAAAATTTACTTAAAAGTTATCAAATATATTTCTTTTTATAACGAGAAAAAAAAAAGACTAACGGATTGAAACGGATGGACAATACTCATGTATTCATTTTAGTAGATACTGTAGTAGTTTTCACTTGGCTAAAAAAATTTCATTCAATTGCTTCGTCTCACTATGTCGTGGAGTAATTTGAGCGAATCTGTTTCTAACTTTCAACTCATTATTTTGACTGTAAAGTTCTGACTCCGTGACGCTCAAGACTCGATTAGTTTATAATTTATTTTATTAAATTCACTTAAAGGTTGTTGAATTTCGAAGAAAATAATAGTAATAAAGGTGGAATCCGAAGTTAAATTTGGTAGGGTGTGTAAATAGGAGTATAATACTCCTATTTATATTTTAGTACTAATGTTTAGATTAATTATATTGATAGTACTATTTTCTTTCAAATGATTTGATTTATTGTATTAAATAAATATGATTTATTGGAATAAGAATAATACTCAATAATTTTATTAGAATGTAAATAAGTATCCTGCATTATTAAATATCATGTTTTATTTCGTATAAATATAGCAGTAAATAAAATGTATAACTATAAGTCTAAAACTGTATTAATTATAAATAAAAAATGAAGCTATTATCAGAAATTAAATAATATTAAAGCTACTACCTATATTATTTTCTCTAAAACAATAGAGAATAACTTTGCATCTGAAGTAAGTAGAATATTGTATTTGTTGGATCTGTGACGGTGATGTTCTCGCTGTAGTTATTTACTTTGTCATACACTTTGAATATTTTTAATCCCACACTTATAAGAGTTGTTTTAATAGTAAGCATACGAGCAACGCATTAGCAAAGGTGGACTCATGAAGAAAAAAAAAAACTCACTTGGCCTACCTAACTGTAGTGCTTTTTCGTTTTACTAAATTTGCCGTAGTAGAAGGATAAATCTTTTGTTAGTATTTACATGTTGTAATCCTGTTTGACAATTTAAGGTAAAAAGGGGTAAAATTTTGGGAATATAACCTCCATTATTAAGTGTCATCCTACAGGGAAGCCACGCTATAAACAACAAATGATGACAAGAAGTAAGAAAATGCCAATTGCCATGTTTAGGATGTTTTAGTATCTGTCCCACTTAAAAATTCGTGCACGTCATGATAGAGTAATGCCATCATGTGGTTGGGTCCCTGAAGAAAAGTTCAATTAAATAATACTTTTATCTTATACTATAATAATAATTCAAAAGGATAAGATGACAAGTCTCAACCTCACTAGTGACCTGTTTATTTTTTTCTTTTCTGTAGAGCCAGTTGTGAGAAAAAGGTTCAAAATAGTCTCTCATCTTTGGATTAAAATTTAAAGTCATCCTTTAATTTTCATATGAAGTATTAATAGTCCCTCATATTTGTAATATTGGTGCATTTTTTACCTCTCCTCCAAAAAAATTCCTATTTTTTAACATTGATTTTATCCATAATTTATGTATGGAATATTCAATTGTCATTTTATATATTTAATGGAAATAAAAACTCCATATGAGAGAATGTGAGAAGAAAAATAAATTGTTTTGTTTAGTAGAAATCGTATTGCAGGTAAAGTCGAGAGGTTCATCACGACGATTTCACGTGCAATAGTACAAAATTTTCTTTTCTTCCGACGTCATATGTTAAAGATGTTCTTAGTTTAGCTGCACTAATATTTCTACTCAACAGAATAAAGTGTTCTACTTTTCACCTTCTCTCACATAAAGTTATTATTTTTTCTAAATATATATTTAAAAAAAAAACGATTGGACATTCCTTACATATAATTGTAGACAAAATTAATGTTAAAAAATAGGCAAAAGTTTGGAGGAGGATCAAAAGTACACCAATATTACAAATGTGACGGACTATTAGTGTTCCATGTAAAAAGTCAAGAATGACTTTGAGTCTTAACCCAAAGATGAGGGACCATTTTGGGCCTTTTCTCGAGCCAGTAACACTTTTGTTTTTGCTTTCACTTTTTGATTCATGACCATTAAATCCCTCTTTACCCCGCCGATAAAGGATAATCGGAAACAGAAAATCTATTTTGTGTAGCCTTTTGGTTGTTACCTCCTTGCCTTTGCTACTTTTTGCTTTTCTGTTTTCCTAATAATAAAAAATTCAATCACCTCTCTTTGATTTTATTATAGAATATCTATAGGCAAAGAAATAAAATTCCAAAGATTTTAAAGTAAGAGAAGAAGTCGCATTATCATTGTGATGTGAGAGCTATCGGCTATTGCATATGAAAATTTTAATGCCACAGCTTTACGAAACCATTGAAAATAACTTTATGACTGGATAAATTATAAGTTATGTCCAAATCAATATTATTTTCCTATCTTTAATTTCCTTTGCTTCTTAAAATATAGGAGTACTTAAAAAAGTCAATTCGTGCAATACTTGTATAACATGGACACGAAATTATGTGCCAGTATTTTTTTTATATACGCCAAACTATACAGCTAACGTTTCTTTTTATTTTCCTTTCCCTTTTAAGTTGTAAAGTTTGTAACTGACGTAACATATTCATACAGCAGCTAAATAAGTTACTAGAGAAGTAAAATAATGTTATTGTGAATTAAGTGGAGACTTTTTAGTTGTTTACCTTACCAATTTAGCTGTTTTCATCAATCCAGATACTTTAACGACTTCACAAGGTGAAATTATTTTGACATGGAAGCAGAGACAGCAACCACAGATGTACCAGTGGTACAGGTTTCAGAAAAGATAGAGGGCAAAGAAGATCTTATTAAGGTAATGCTCGTTACTTGCCTTTTTTACTTTACTTTAATTTCTCAATTAAATGGCTGTGATATTTTGATATTTATATCCATGAAATAAATAATGGGATCAATCTTATTTTCAAAATGTCCCGAAACAAAATGCAGGTTATTTCTTTCTGTCAATGCTTAATTCCGAGTAGTGCCAGCAAAATAAGCCCATATTTTGGTAACCCGTCCATATTTTAATGGGTTGGGTGAATGATTTTTTATATGGGTAAAATATGGGTCAGTGGCGAAGCCAGAATTTTCAATAACGGGATTCAAAATCTGAAAAAATAGACACATGAAGTGGCTGAAGGGGGTTCGACATCTACTATTGATATACTTAATAAAATTATTTTAACCATATATAATTTTCCGCCGAAGGGGTTCATCCGACCCCCTAATAGTATGGTGGCTCCGCCACTGATATGGGTTGATACCCATATTCAACCCATAAAAATGTGGGTAAAATATGGATTAACCAAATGGGTTAAACTTCTAACTTTTATTCACTCAAAATTCATGATATCACTAAAAATAGTGTAACTTCTCTTCTTTTTTATGCTATTCTATAGAACTAATTATTCTTCTCTATAATTGAAAAGGTAATGTCTTTAACCCTCCAAAAATATATATTTTAAATGTACATTTCTTTTGTTAATTATAATTATATATTTTTTTATTTGTTTAATTTTATATTGGATAATAAATAATAGTGTAAAATAAGCAAATCATGTATTAGTATTGACATTGCTTAAAGTGCATTAAGCATGTTTTAGTCCTAAAATGCAAATATTCATTTACTTTGAAATTAAAAAAATATTTTCATCTTGTTATTACATAAATTTATTTTATATTGAAAAGTTATAGGATTTTTATTTTATTTTTATGATACAATAAAATAAAATTAAGCATTTTCAACATTTTTCATCTAAAAAAAAGACTAAAATATTTTCTCCTTATTGAATTCTTAAGTAAAGTACTATTTACTTATGAAAATATGGGTAAACTAGTATTTTACCCAACCCATTTATTACTCAATTAATTTTTACCCATATCAAATATGGACGGGTTGAATTATTACCTATTTTATGTTGACCCATTTTCAATCCGCCCATTTGCCACCACTAATTTCGAGAATCTAGAATCGTAGTAGCAGAAACCTCTTAATTTGCTTACTTAATCAAACTACACATCCTGTCAGTTGCTTGATCTATTGGCATTCCTTTTTAATATGTTGTGATTGGAAAAGTAGGCGTTATGCGGAACGTAATAGTTGCTAATCTCGAAAGTTGATTAAAAAAAAATAAAAAATCTTTGATATATTATGGATTCAACGTTTTAGATGTAATTAGGGTGGTGGCACTGGAAACGACAACATGAATTTACTGCACTTTTGTCAAATATGATGCGATAAATAGTGTATGACAAGCTTAGTTTTTTCTACTCACTGCATATTTAATACATCAACTATGGCGAACAATTTGCTTAATTTCGAGTAAATCATTTTTGTAATTTACCTGGTTTAAAGTTCAATAAAGTATAATTGAATATACTGGTTAAGAAATTCCTTTTTCTTCTTCCTCATCTTCTATTTGGATTACATCTTATTACAGGTGTCCAATGGTGAGATAGAAGTTCAGAAGGAGCACGAAGAGTCTGCTTTTGATGGAGAGTTTATAAAAGTAGAGAAGGAAGCTTTGGAATCAAAGGATGGTTCACATGCTGCAGCTGAAGCTTCTCCTGCAGAGGGCAAAGTGTCTGTAATGGACCGCAGCTCAAATATTTCATCTTCTAGCAGAGAATATCTTGAAGCAGAAGAAAAGGCTAAAGAACTTGAGCTTGAATTGGAAAGAGTTGCTGGTTCATTAAAAGACACTGAATCTCAAAATGTGAAGTTAAAGGATGAATTGTCGCTCACAAAAGAGAAGCTGGACGAAACTGCAAGGAAATTTGAAGACCTTGAACTTGATCACAAGAAATTGAAAGAGCAGATTACAGAAGCAGAAAATAGATATAGCACTGAGCTTAATGCTTTGCAAGAGGCGTTGCAAGCTCAAGAATTGAATAACAAGGAGCATGTTAATGTTAAGGAGGCCTTTGACAGACTTGGCCTCGAGTTTGAAAGCTCAAAGAAGAAGATGGAAGAGCTTGAACAAGAGCTGCTGGCTTCTGCAGGTGAGGCT
>JAJOOR010004014.1:0-25840 GCA_036250505.1 Solanum acaule | reverse complement strand
AACGACCCTATTGAAAAAGAGAAATAATATGGGTAGGGTTGGAATGATGGCACAACCCTACGCAAATCAGATTTGAGGAGTCACCGGAAAGACGAATGAAACTATGCAAATCAAATCTGAGAAGTCACTGAAAAGACACATGATGCTATGCAACTCAGATATGAGAAAATAGTTCGGAAAAATCCACGGTACTACACAAATTAAATATGAAAAGTAGTCCGGAGAGATGCACGGTGCTACGCAAATCAGATATGCAAAAAAAAGGTAGTCACCGGAAGGATGTCACGGTGCTACACAAATTATATATGAAAAAGTAGTCACTGGAATGATGGCACAGTGCTACACAAATTAAATATGTAAAAGTAGTCACCGGAATGATGGCACGGTGCTACAAAAATTAAATATGAAGAAGTAGTCCCCGGAATGATGGCACGGTGCTACACAAATTAGATATAAGAAAGTAGTCACTGACCCAACTTTTGCTAACATAATTGTTGGCCAGACGAGCAGCATATATGAGTAATAGCCGCCCGCCGGCAGCGAAAGCTCTTAGATTTTCAACCAAGATCGTAGAGGCTCTGATACCATGTGAGGAATATAGGAAAAGAATATTATTGAATTGTTGTGTTGTTTACATTATTACATTGAGATCCTATTTATAGACCCTAGAATACAATCCTTTACCAAGTAGGATACTATTTAGTATTCCTATTTCTATTTCTATTACTATTCCTATTCTAATAGGATTGTATAAACCTATTCCTATTCTAATAGGATTGTATAAACATATTCCTATTTTAATAGGATTGTATAAACATATTCCTATTCTAATAGGATTGTATAAACCTATTTCTATTCTAACAGTACCTAGGAACTGGCCTAATACCACCTCTGAAATTTTCACAAACAGTTGCATGTGCTTCAGAATCCCCATCCTCTATTACTTTTGGACCATATGTAGGTCTTTGAGGATAACAACTTCCCAGATTCTTTAAGATCCTTCTTTTGCACGGTACACAAAGAATCATGATCCATGGTAATGATTATATTTTTGTATAGGAATATAGCTATGATTTTTGTAATTATCTTTCCTGGCTAAGATCTCATGCATAGAACCTTTGAAGAAGAACTTCTTTTTGGAGAAATGCTAATTCTATTGAAATTGCAGCACTAAGAAAATGCCGAAATATGTACAAGTGAGCGAAAAAACATAAGAAATCCTTTCTATTCTTGCAGGATTCTAAAAGCTTTTTAAAAAGAACTTTTGCGTAACATCCTTGAAGTATATCCCTAACTTAAATTACATCCTCCATGCATCTCTATGAACAAAAAACATCCTTAATATTTTAAAAATGAGCTGCTTTCATCCTTCAGCTAACTACCTTTATGAAATTAACGGCACTTGAAAACTTCCGCAAAATATCTTCTTCAAGATCCAACCTGCTTTTCTTCACCTGCATTATCTCCTCACCACTTGTCATATTTGACTCTTTCTTCATATGCCCACTTGCATGATGAAAGTTTTTCGTTGTAGTTGTAGTCCAACTTCCCTCCTCTTACTCCTACTCAATAGGAAACTTTCACTAGTTGCTCAAACATCATACTGCTCAAACAGCACTGGTTTTTTAGTCCCTTGTCTGTTTCTTTTACTCTCCTTTTCCTTTTTTAGACCTATTGAGATTAGTTTGTATTTATTTTGCTTTCCAGATTAGCAGACAGTTGGAGTACATTTAGTGGTTGGTGTTATTAGTGGCGGATAAATAAGGCGAAAAAAAAGAAAAGAAAAGACCTAGGAACGAGCAGGGAGGATTGGTTTCCCCACCTTAAAGTACCGAGCATTTTAGGGGTCTAGCTCGCTGATATAAAAAACCGGAAGATTCAATCCAGGGATCCAAAATTTTAAAGTAATGGGTGCTCGCTACATTCCAAGCACATGACGTATTATAACATTTATATAATCAATGGGTTCAACTTAGTCCTACATCTTTGATACCAAATAATTATATAAATAAAATATAATCCATATGGGGTCAGTTTATGGAGATCTATAAGAGACCTGTGGGATGAGGTGAAGAACAACTCAAAGAAAAAAGTGGTGAATGGAAGAAAGACCAAGTTTTGGAAGGATGAATGACATGAAAAAAGCAATTTGGAAGCTTTATTCCCATATATTTTCAATCTAGCTTTGTTACAACAAAGATCCATACCAGAGTTATGGACACCACAGAGGTGGAACTTTGCCTTTAGGAGGCAGATGAATGACAGGAAATTATGGGAGTTGTTGAATTCCTTAACACACTGGACACCTTTAATGGGCTTTAGATTGGGGAAGATAAATTATGGTGGAGAAGTAACAACAAAAGGGTATTCAGAGTTAACAAAGCTTACCGGAGATAGACCAACCTAGTAATCATAATCTAATTTGGCCTTGGAAGCAAATTTGGAAAAATAGGATACATTACAAAAGATCTCGTTTCATCTGGTTATTGGCTAAAGAAGTAGCTTTGACCTAGGACAATGTGATGAAGAGAGGGATAATCTTATGCACAATATGCTTTCTTTTTAAGGAAACATATGAGACATTGAACCATTTGTTTCTACACCGCACTTACACTCTGAAGCTATAGAGAATATTTCTAAGTCTCAAAGGCATCTCCTAGACCATGCCCAGGAAAGTCTCAGAGGCTCTGAAGAGTGGGGAGGAAGCAAGAGTACATGCTAAGAGCAGAGATTGATGGAGAATTATTCATGTTGCTATATGGTGGTCAACCTGGAAAAAGAGTTTTTCTAGGTGTTTTGAGAGCATAGAGAATAATGTGCAGAAGGTTAAACTAAACTGCATTGTGTTGTTATGTTTTTGGTGTAACTAGGTATACTCAAATGAAACTATCTCTATAGTTTTAGTACAACCCATGTACGGGTTGTGATATAATACAAAGTTAGTAAGCTAAAAAAAATATAGTTTTTTAACCCATCAAATTAAAATCTTATATTCGACTAATAATGTTCATCACTACAATGGGTGCTCGCTACATTCCGAGCACATGAAGTATTGTAACATATATATAATCAATGAGTTCAACTTAATCCTACATTTTTTATACAAAATAATTATATTAATAAATAACCCATCAAATTTAAATCTTATATTCGACTAATAATGTACATCACTACAATTACTAAGTACCAAATATAAGTGCAGAATTGTCTTTTAAACTAATCTTAAAAATATTTCAATATAAACTATAATAAATCTTACATGTCATTTTATCATTCTGTTCACAATTATTTTCAATGTTTTCCTATTTTGGAAAAAAGATTAATAGTAGTATTATTGAGCACCCAAGGTGTGACCTAGTAGTTAATGAAGTGGTTGAAAACCATGAGGGCTCAGGTTCATATCCCAGCGGAGACAAAAAACACTAGGTGGTTTTTCCTATCTGTACTAACCTTAGTGGACAAAATTATCTGACACTTGTTGTTGGTGGGAGGTGGCAGATATCCCGTGAAATTAGTTGAGGTGCGTGAAAGCTGGTCTGGACACCACAGTCATAAAAATAAAAATAAAAAATAGTTATCATTGATTACACTAATTTTATAACCAGAGGCGAATCGAGGATTTTAGAACATGCATGCACCACCAAAAGAAAGGAGGGAAAAAATGCATTAAGTGAGAATTAATCTGTAGTCCTCTAGGTAAGTAATTCAAATCCAACCAATTGCACCATTTAGCCTTCTTGTAGCATGAGTCCCAACAAATAATATTATTCCAATTTTAGAAAATTAATACCTAGTTTTACGGAGAGACCGCAGGTTCACGTGCAGTCGTGCACCATTTCTAATGTGTAAAATCGCCCATGTGTATAACTATTCAATACAAAATTGGTATTAAATTGAACATAAGTTGTATAAATTGATTTATCTACAAAGTTAATAAAGAAATTTTTTTTTTTCCAAAAAATGATGTTGAACTATGTTACGCCTCTCTACCTTCTCAATGTAGGTAAGGTCACTCTACCCTCCCCAGGCCCCACCTATGGAATTACATTGGGTTTGTTGTTGTAAACTATATTACATTTCCTCGTCTCAGAATTCATAAGAGAAAACAAAAAGAATAGGAAAAATTACCACAGAAGTCGTAAGTGCTTAAGATGGTACTCCATCCGTTCACTTTTACTTGTCCACTTTGGATTTTGCGCGATATTTGAGAAATGATATGATTAAATATGAGTATTTTCCCATATTGCCCAATTAATTGATGTATTGGTTTAGGTCCTTGCAAATAATTTGAGGAATAAGTAATCAATGTTGAGGGTAAAAACAAGAAAAAATTAATTGTCTTTCTCATAAAATATTAAAACTAATAAGTAAAAGTGAAAATCTATTTTTGGAATATTGGAAAATTAAAAATGCACCGAAGAAGTAGATTCTAGTAGTAGGAATGAAAACAAGAAAAGAAAAAGAAAGTTAGAAAAGGAATCAGATAAATGTGAGGAAAAAAAGAGAAGCAAAAAGGGAAGGAAAAGAAAAATTGTTGAAAAGCCTTAAATGCAGGATACAGGTTTCAATCTCTTATCAAAGAGATCCAATTGACTCATCAAATATCTTTTCAACCAAAGCACCTGATGCTTCTGTGTCTCTGGTGCTCACTTTATTATTTGAGTAGCTCTATTCATTTTTTATATAAATTCACAGGTTCCGCATTGGAAGTAATGGGTGCTCGAGCACCCACCAGGGCCTACATGTGTCCTCCCTTGGTTGTTGTTAGTCATACTCATTTTTTTTTATCAATTAAAAGGTTTCATTGATAATAACAAGGTCACTTGGCCGTATACAAGTGATATACCAAAAAGAGGAGAAACCTATAAAAATATGATTCTCTTCAAAGACACCTAATCCTCTTTACAAATAGGAACTACATAGGTGCTCCAAAAGAATATAAGGGATCAGAGACTACTCCTCAATTGAGCGAAGCTCATCTCCACCCCTTCAAAAGCTCTCCTATTCCTCTATTTCCAAATGACCCACATCAAAGCAAGAGAAGTAACATTCCAAGCCTTATGCTTCTTCTCCTAGCTCCACTCATCCAATTGAGCATCAACTCTTTACGATTCTTGGCATAACCCAATAAACTCCAAACCATCTAAAGATATCCTCCTATAACCTCGTGGCTAAATTGCATTGTAACAGAATATAGTCCACGTCCTCACCCGTCTCTTTACAAAGGAAACATTAGCTTATTCAATCAACCTTTCTTTTCCTAAGATTCTCTGTCATCAAAATCACTCCTTTAGTAGCTAACCGCGTGAAAAAGCACACCTTCCTCGGCACTTCGGTATCCAGATCAAGACATATGGAAAACCATCCTCTGCCCTAACCATAAGCTTCTCATAGAAGGACTTAACCGTGAACACTTTATTATCCCCCAACTCCCAACTCAAAGCATTGGGTCTGTCAACTGGCTCACATTGCTTTTGAAGTAAACCTAGAAATCTCTTAAACTCGGTTACCTCCAATCTTGGAAAGTCCTCCTAAATCTCAACTCCCACAAGGTCCCATCCCTATGAGTCCTCCTAACTTGTTGAACGGACAATTCCCTTTGGAAAGAGACTCTATACTATACCGGGAATTCATTCTTAAGCACCAAACCTCCGCACCACTTTTCCCCCCAAAACTAACCTTACTCCCTTCCCCAACTTTGAAACCAATGTTATCATTAAATGCATCCCACCTCTCCATGAGTTCGTGTAGTTTGATTATAGTATTATTTTGTTGTAGTATTGCTCTGCTACTATTTGTTGTTTTATTACTGTCGTTGTTTCTGTTATTTCTATTACTTCTTTTTCTAGACTGTTTTTATTTTGAGCCGAGGGAACAACCGCTCTATCTTTGAGGTAGAGGTCAGGTCTGCGTGCACCGTACTCTCCCAGACCTCACTATGTGAGACTACACCCTCTTCTGCTTGGAAGTTACAATCCAACTTCTGATTATTTGTTTCCGTTGTTTGTGGTTTCAGAGATGTAGCTTATTATGTGATTATATCTTAATATGATTAATCTTGTAGTTTTTCATACCTTATATCTGCCCCAAAATATTACCGTTGACCTTGTCGTAGTTGCTGTCTGCCTGCTTAACACTGGTTTATGCATGTCTGACAGAAATAATAGAGGAGATGGTGAATCAGAACATGGAAATTGAGGCAGTTGATATTGCCTATACTTTTGGAATTGAGGACAGATTTAACTCTCAGAAACTTGTGACAACATTTTTACGAGAATCTAAAGAGCCACTGAAGAAGATGAAGGGAAAGTGGCAAGGCTCACTTGCTGCTGTGGTAATTATTGAATTTTATTCCAATACTGCTCTCCTGCTCTGATTTCTCTGCTGATTTCCTCAAGTTAACTGTGCATTTTTTTTTGTACAGCATGAAGCAAAAAAGAAGCACTTGGCTGCTCTTAGATCTGTCATCAAATGTTCAAGACGCCATAGTATTGATCTTTCAAAACTTCTTCCGGGGTGGAAAATCAATGAGCAAATAATGAGCTTGGAGAAAGAAATTGAAGTAGGTGAGAAGAAGACGGTACAAAAGAGAAAAAATGATGAAACTGAGTCATCTGGAATGATCAGCAACAAAGAGGCGAAACAATCACATTTTCCAAATCCACAGCTACAACAGGAAAGAGTTGTTAATCATATCGATAGCAACACAATCTTGTTAGAAGGTGGAACTGCTGGCCACATGTTTGGTTTGTCCCCATCAGTATTGCATGGACCTGGAGGTCATGGAAGGACTTTAATGGATAATACACCCATGCAAATAGGAAGTCATCATACTGGTCAGTTATATGGACTGCATGGTGATGTAGCTGTGTACGACAGACTGGCCTCCCACAGCTGTGCTTATGGGTCATCATTGTACTTGGCAGGTTCTACAGGGTTGCCAAACACCAAAACTGGTGATGCTTATAGGCCACCACTGTACTTGGCAGGTTCTACAGGGTTACCAAACACAAAACCTGGTGATGCTTATAGGCCGCCACCATACTTGGAAGGCTCTAGGGGATTGCCAAATGCCATACCCACTGATGTTGCTGGCCGAAGCTCTGCATCTAACCCCTATCAGTTTGGTGATACTGTTGCAACAAATGAACTCTACAGGAGCAGTGGCTTGCGAGCAGTTGATGTTGTTCCACCTGCTGCCTCTGCTCATCATTCGTCCTACTTGTACTCTGGACCAGATAGTTTTGCCTTGGGTAGGCATTACCTTCAACCTTAATTCCCTTTCTGTAGTATAGCCAGTCTTGAAGTAATTACTCTAAAATCTCTCAAGACGCGGGCGCTGAAATGTTTAGTTTCTGTGAAACTCTGGGATATTTTTGAAGCTTAGATAGTGAAGTCTAAACTCTACGTAGCAAAATTTCATTTGTCTGGGAAGACTTAAATTAAAAACTCTCTTTTAGACAAAATGACTTAAAACCTGCTTCTCAAGTGTTTATTTTCTCTCATTCTGTCCTTTTCCCCTTTTATTCTCTTTTTGCTTCAATCCAGAAGGTTAAAGCTTCGACTCGTTATTCGTATTAAAAGATCGACTCATTTGTAAGTAATCAGATGAAAAATAGAAGAATTGATGGATGTGATTGATATTAATGTTTTCATGAAAGATGCTGTACTTGCTGTAAAATAATTTACTTGGAGAACTTCATTCTGTAGATCATATAAGGGGTATTCTGTTTGGCAAAAAAAATTTATAAGAACTTCTAGTAAAATGTGAGAAATGGATTTTAATTAAGAGTGTGACGTTGTTAGTTCTGAGTACTAAAGTTAAAGTCAATTTTTATATATCCGTGGAAGAAAGTGACGTTGGAGCCGGAGGATATGACCTTAAATATGAGGTTTTGGAGGACATTCACTAGGGTAGAAGGTTAATAGATAGTGTAGTGTAGAGCATTGTCTTGCTTATCCTCCCTTATAAGTAGGTCGTTGTATTGTTATGTAGTTTTTTGTCCTCACAATTCTGTTATTATTTATTGTCACTTGTACTTTGATTATTGCACAATTTTTTATTAATTAATTTTTATTTTCAAAATGTTTCTTTTCATGATTTTCTTAATACTTACTTTGATATATATTTTTATTGAGTGAAATATTTATTGAAAATCGTCTTTCTATCTCTCTCAAAGTAGCGATAAGATAACAATCTTTCTATATCTTTTGAAGTAGGTGTAAGATAACGAAAAGTAAGGTTGGAACAAATTATTGTACTCCCTCTACTCCATATTTATTAACTAAATTTGTGAGGCAACATACACCTATTAAGAAAAATTTAAGGACATAATTTAAATCAAACTTTCTACTATTTTTCTTTGTGAAATCATATATATAACTTTGTAAGTAGTGTAATTTATCTCCTATAAAATATAAAATTTCAATAATGAGAGGATGATTATGAAAAAAGTTCAAACATCCATTTTGAACTTTAAACAATTCAATTATTTTGAACAATGAAAAAAATAAAAAATTCAGTTATTATAGAATAGAGGGAGTATAGAATATAGTAAGTAATACACTATTTAATTGAGTTTTTGCAGTTTTTCGGAAACAGAGAGAATTAAAATGGAGTGCCAAACGAGACGTAGCCCGATCAAGGGCAATATCGTAAACGTACCCTAGTTTTTCTCCGGTATACAGAACCGGGCTTTCATAAACCTTTATGCACTTTGGGGTTTTTCTTGTATCGGCTACTAAGAGCTGCAAAAGTGAAGAAGTGACACAAAAATGGTGAGGTTAACGGCGGACCTGATTTGGAAAAGCCCTCACTTCTTCAATGCCATTCGCGAACGCGAGTTAGATCTTCGAGGTTTTTTCTTCAACCCTAATCTTTACTTTTTTTCAACTTCAATACATAGTTCTATACAAAACTCTTGAATGGAGAAGCTTAATGTTTCATTTTACTATGTTATTATGCACAGGCAATAAGATTCCGGTGATTGAGAACTTAGGTGCTACCGAGGTCAGTATTTTTTTTAAAAAATTCAACTTTAAGATATTTAGTTATCCGGAAGTAGTTTCTGAAGCTTTATATTTTGGTTACAGGATCAGTTTGACACGATTGATTTATCTGATAATGAGATTGTTAAACTGGAGAATTTTCCATATCTGAATCGACTTGGAACTTTACTAATGAACAACAATAGAATTACGCGTATCAACCCTAACATTGGAGGTGAGATATTATACAGTTGAAGTATTGCACTTTAATCATACGTCTATTAATGAGACATTTGTTCGTGTTTTTTTTTTTTTTCGTGATGTTGCAGAGTTTCTGCCAAAATTGCATACTTTGATTATTACTAGCAACAGACTTACGAATTTGGTTGAAATTGACCCTCTTGCGTCTCTCCCAAAGCTGAAGTTTCTTAGTCTTCTTGAGAACAATATCACAAAGAGACCAAATTATCGCCTTTATGTCATTCACAAGTTGAAGTCCTTGCGTTTGCTGGATTTCAGGAAAGTCAAACAAAAGGTTGGTTTGCTCATTCCTTCCACCTCTTCAATTAAATGATGTTGGAACTCTTCAAATATGTTCGTAGTTCAGCTTGTGGTTTTAGTTAACTTTGTCTTTCTATTTGGATTGAACTAGGTGCCATCCAGAATTTGCTCAAAATGCAAGAAATTGTATAAAATTAATTACATATCTTGCAGTCGAATTAAAAAAGAAACATTGAATGGGTTCCCAATCTTGAAGAAGGTTACTAGCCTTTTCTTCTTTGTTTGCAAAGGCTCCGTCAATTAAGTTGGAGGTGTTCGGTATGTTGTCTGAAGTAGTTGCATACATAGATGAATGACAGACCTTGTAAATCTGTTTGCTAGAATTTTAAATGGAAATGGAGATGATAGACATTACCTCCTTGAACAGGTCAAACCTCAAGATAAGTTGTGCCTAAATGAAAAATATTGCAGGTCTCCTTGAATAGTGCTGTCTATGTATTTGGCCTTCTTAATATGAAAGTTATCATTTTAAAAAGCTTGTAATTTATCTTAAAGCAGAGGACATGACTAGCTCTCCACATATAGATGTAAGTACAATGACTATTACTAGAACTTGTTAAGTCCCACATCGGTGGTGGTAGGCAAAATTGGTATATAGTCTTGGACAATCCTCACCTCTTGAGCTAGCTTTTGGGGTTGAGTTAGGTCCAAGATCCATTCCTTTACAAAACTTAAATGTATCGTTAGAACAGTCTTGCTTGCTTGTCTTGAGTTTAATCTGTTGTTGTTTGCTTTATGAGATTGCCAATGATTAAGTGTTATTTTTTTGAGATATTCTGGGATTTGACACACAATGTCGACATGTATAATGTTACTAATATACGCTCTTTAACTTCTCTATATAAACATACAACTATTTTCTCCAGCAAAAATCTATGCTTGCTCATCTCTTCATTCACTGATGTTCTATAGTTACTAGGTGTTTCTATCTTCATGCTAGAATTTCTAGGGCATGTTCTTTAAGTTTGTCTTAAAGTGTGGTAATCAAACCTTGCTTTTGTACTTTAAACTGCTGCATATTGAGCTGTCACATCTAACTTTGTTGCTATAGGAGAGATTGGAAGCAAGTAAATTATTTGCATCACAAGAAGCTGAAGAGCAGGTCAAAAAGGAATCAGTGAAGACTGTACCTGTTGAGGTTGCGGTGCCTGCTGAGGAACCAAAGGAAGCTCAAGCATCTAAGCCAGCTGCTCCAACACCTGAGCAAATAATAGCAATTAAGGTTCAATATTCAGTTATCAGTTACTGTTTCTTTTTACCCGTTCTTTCTTCCTCTTCTCGGATGCTTTCTAAGAATTAGGATGGTGGAACAGATTGTTTGGATACGTGTGTCTATATGATGAGGGCTGTTCGTCGTATGAAATATGGATAGGACCAACCTATTCACTGTCTCTGCACAAGAAGTCAACTACTCAATATCTGCTTTATGTTTCTGTTTTGTGTTTTTGGCTAGCCTTCAGCTGCAAGTGACAATCACCACCACCGCCGCCAAAAAAAAATAACACTTGTTCAGATCTATGAAACAAGTTTCTGCCCTTCTAAAGCTTACAAATCAACTAGTTTCAGCAACACAACCAAACATAAAATGAAATATTTTTTTAGAAGACACTGGTTAACAAAAGCTATCTTCATGATAGGTTATATAGAGCAGAACAATTATTAAGAAAAGCTACATATTGTATCATAGAAGCACAGTATCTTCTGTGGATGGAGGCTACATATTTCATTTTTTTAAAGAAAAGTCATCAGACTCTTAGACATTTCTTGCAGTGACTTGTCGGTCAGAGTCAAATAGGTAGCTTTTTATGCTAATAGGAGCACCCTATGTCCACTGAATTTCTTGCTTATGTCAATGAACCGTTGCCAAAGAGAGGCTAGAAGGAGCTTATACGTATTGGGCTTAATGCACTAAGCTTTTCTCATTAATGGTAAATTTGGTCTAATTATGGAATTGTACCTGGTAAATTGAAGCATGCTGAACGCCTCTCCTGTCACGGATTTGTGTAAAAGAGACCACTCCAGAAATGAATAGAACAGTCTTTTCCTTTTGCTGGTTGACTTAATTGTATTTTTTTTGCATGTGCAGGCTGCCATTGTGAATTCCCAAACTCTTGAGGAGGTGGCTAGACTTGAACAGGTGATGCATAAAGTTTTGATTTACTGAAATTAGTGTTTTTGTCATTTTCCCCCTTATGAAGACTTTGCTCAGATTCCCTTTCTTTTTCTGGCATGTTTTGTGTTACTTATGATGATGTGTAAAATTGTGCAGGCATTGAAGTCGGGCCAGCTTCCTGCAGATTTAAATATTGGTGATCATGATGTTACTGCTAAAAAAGAAGATGCCAAAGAAGACAAGATGGTAACAGATAGCGATGATAAAGCTAACAAGGCGGAGGAAAATGTACCTGAACAGAAACCTGATGGTCCTACAGATATGGAGCAGGTACAAATTACTCTAAATAAAAAATTAATGACTATGTCTTCTCTTCTCTTATGTTGTACTTCCTCTTGTTTAAGTTTGCTGGGTTTATATTTGCATTAGCTTACAAGAAGAAGAATATCATTGGGGTTATAACATAGTTACATAACTGTTGCATGCTTAAAATTTGGAGCACTGTGCCAGGGTTATGAGAACCGTTCCTAATTGCGATAGTAGACTTGTCTAATTGTATATTGCCCTTTTGACTCGCTCTGTATTTCAGAAAACTGCATTGTATTGTCTTGTCACCTGATTTCCTCTTCCTGCTTCTCTTTTTCAGGAGTAGACATCTTGAGTTATCATGTGTAATTGAGTTAGACATTCAAAAGCCAGTACATTCAGTCATGCACCGTTATCCGTGTATGAGGAGCGCTTCTTTTTGAAGTGAGGGGATTAGTTAATCGATGTAACTGAAGCCATTGTATTCTGCTGTGTACTAAGACCTTTTCTTGCATTTTGATTCTAAAAGACTAAGTAGCTGCCAAGTTTAGTAAATCGTAGCTTGAAAGCATCAGGTGACAAGCTGAATTAGTGTGTCAAAAGTTGTATTAAACAAAAAAAGAAGTTTGGTATGCCTAGTCTTTTTATTTATTCTCTTACATCTGATAAACTGAATGAAAGTCTATACATATCTGCTAAATTTATCAAATCATAGCTTCAAACATCAGGTGACGAGCTGAATTAGTGTCAAAAGTTGTACTGAACACCCCAAAAACAAAGGCTTGGCATTTATTGTCATTCTGTGAAAGTTGGTGATATCCGCAACTTAATAGATAGAATATCGACAACCAAAGCCATCTTGGTTGAAGCTTCATGTTCACAATTTCACATTATTAACAAATGTATATCTTCATAAAATAGATTTGACAAAATAAGGTGCACTATGGTTAGCTTCTCTATCTTTTAGAAGAATAGATTGTGTAGGTTAAATACATGATCATCAATATTATACAAGGATCATAAGAGTTTATACATTGTTGAAAGAATTCTGTGGCATGTCTTTACATGTATGAATGGACTATATCTAAAACTATACAAAAAAATTACTCATATACAGTGAGCTATATCGTGTTGTTATTACCTTACATTACAGTATAGATGTATCAGATAAATGGATACGCTGGCTTCACCTGTTGGTGACAACTGGATTTCCATTCGTATCAGACAATTGGATACTCTGGCTTGACTGGTTAATGACAACAGGATTTCCAGATTCATCTAAATGGATCATAGCAACATCACCAGGCTTGAAATCCCCAGAAAGTACAGATTCACACAGGAGATCTTCAACCATTTGAGTAACAGCCCTCCTCAGAGGGCGTGCACCATAGTTTCTGTCAAATCCTTGTTGGCATATTAGGTCCATTACTGCTTCTGATACCTCCAAACTTATTCCTAATGAAACAAGCCTAGCTCTTACCTCCTGCAACATCAGGTTCAGTATCTCGAGCATCTGAAACAAAAAATACAAAGCAGTTACTCACAGTAGCCAATTGCTTTCTCAAGATTTGTGCCAGAATAAAAGATCACCCTATGGTCCATTTCAGTTCTCAGATCAATGCAACTTCTTGAATCAAACTAGAGGTCATCAAATAGGTTACAAGATGCAGAGGTATATTATACGAACCTGAGGCTTCTCTAGTGGACGGAATACCACTACTTCATCTATCCTATTCAGTAACTCTGGACGGAAGTATGTTTTGAGCTCCTCCATCACTATTGCTTTCATACCAGCATAGGAGGCGGCTGACTCATCGTCAGCAAGCAAGAAGCCGATAGTATTCTGTCTACCCTTTACAATGGCTGTCGAACCCACATTAGAAGTCATAACTATCAATGCGTTCTTAAATGACACTCTTCTTCCCTGTTGAATCAAGTTCCATAATTAGCAATGCCAAGATCCAAGGATAAATAAATTCTTCAGTTAAATTTATTCGAGACAAGTTTTACAATCTATCTCGTGGAATATTTAAAATCAAACCTGAGAGTCTGTTAGGTGACCATCTTCAAACAACTGAAGGAGAATATTGAATATGTCGGGATGAGCCTTTTCAATCTCATCTAGCAGCACTACAGTGAAGGGCTTTCTTCGGATAGCTTCAGTAAGAGTCCCTCCTTCTCCATAGCCTACATAACCGGGAGGCGATCCAATTAACTTGCTCACAGTATGCCGCTCCATGTATTCACTCATATCCAATCTTAGCATGGCAGATTCCTGGGCAACACCAAAAGATACAGTGAGTACATCGAATCCAAAAAAACCAAGTATCCCGTGGAATTAGTCGAGGTGTGCGAGAGCTAGCCCGAACAACCACGGGCATCAAAAAATAAAAACCCACAAAACCAAGTGATCCTTAAAACAGAACAAAACAAAAGGAAACAAATATTACTCTAGCAATCTGATGATAAACTAAAAAAAGTAGATGTACAATTCTCGATGATGAAATTCTTCTTGATGAAATCTTATCCCCAATTTTGGATGAATTTATTTGATTCAATCTTTGCACTAAAGTCACAAACCATCTAGAACCAAGAGATTCAAATTCAAAGTAATGAAAAGATTAAAAGCACTTGTACGCTTGAGCACGTTCAGTAATTTTGATTTATTTTTTGACAGATTAGGTGATTAAAGACTCTTAGGTTCTTTCTTATGGGATCGGTGAGGGGGATGCAAGGATCTAGTTAATGTAGGGAATTTTTCAGATACATAAAAAATGTTATTCTTCATTTCATTATTGAAATGGCTGAAGGAATAATCTGATCCTGGCAATGGAAAAAGAGATTTGAAATAATCCAGTAATAGAGCCACTAGTATGTCTAAACTTGAAGTACTCCAACAACATTAATTGGTGGTGTCTCCAACACTTCACATAATAGCCAAAGAAACCTAGAATGGCCACACAGCACGGCCTTCGGCACCCTTTCCCTCTCTCTTTCTTCTTTACTTTGTGTGTCCAGGACCAGCTAAAACACAATCACCAGATCATACTATCATAGTTTAATACTTTGTTACCCAAATAACCACTACTACCGGCAACCTAGAAAATCCATCAGCATCAAAAAGGTCCTAAAGAACACTGCTGCTTTCATCATTACCTATATCCATTGCTACAGAAGTGGCTGGATTGCAACTTTTTGGACAAAAATAACTTCAGTGGCAAAAACTTGGTGACTGTCTGGTGAAAACTAAGGCATCTAGAATGAAAGGTCGAAGCAGATTTCTTATCTTAAATTATTCTTCTCAAATTCAGACAAACTAATAAAGGTAGACTTTGTTAGCCCAAATTATGAAGCCAGGAATCCTGATCAATAGTTCTACATTTAGATGACCAAAATTATGGGGAAGCAATTTCAATTATACAGGTTTATATTTCTACTCAATTGTTTAATCTAGAGACATGTCTTTTTGATGACTAATGCGAAACAATTTATTTTATTAATACTTACAGAACCAAAATAAGATGCTGCCAAAGCTTTAGCCAGTTCAGATTTTCCAACTCCAGTAGGACCACAGAAGAGCATTGCCGAAATTGGTCTATTTGGGTGCTTGAGGCCAGTTCTGGATCTCTTAACAGCCCGACAAATAGATGTAACAGCCTCATCCTGACCAACAACCCTTTTCTTAAGCTGCTCATCAAGACCAACCAGAAGCATTCTTTCATCAACAGTAAGCTGCTTAAGGGGAATGCCTGTCCAGAGTGAAGCAACTGCTGCTATTTCCTCAGGTCCAACTAATGGGGGTCTAGAATAAGATCAAAGAATTTAAGTTAATTTACTTCTGATTTAAATTTATGACTTCTGAGTTCTGACAATCTTTATTCTATTATAATGCCCTTTGTGGGACATGGAAGCAGATACGTACTCATGTTCATCAGATGTAGAAGGCGAAGCTGGCTGCAAATGAAGTTCACTGTCATCATCCAACCGAGACACATCATCATTTCCAGTCAGCTTGCTTGCCAGGATCTGTTAGTAGAGTGGGCACAGGTTCTTGTATTTAGACAACATAAGGAAGTACAATCTTTTAACGACATGCAAAATCTAGAGATATTGTGTAACATTTAAGTATAGTTACCACTTCATGCATGGTTTGAACAGCTCTAATTTCCTGCCAATAATCACTTGGTGATTGTGAAAGTACAGATATCTGCTGTTCCTTTCTTCTTTTGTGAGCTTGCATACGAGATTTACTACCAGCCTCATCAATAAGATCAATAGCTTTGTCAGGAAGATACCTATCCGGTATATATCTTGATGATAGTTCCACAGCAGCATTTATGGCTTCCAGACTGTACCTACACTTATGATGTGACTCATATTTTTCACGCAACCCCAACAGTATCTGGACAGCATCCGCCTATATAATTTAGGCAGAAGAATATCTGTTAGGACATTACATACTCACTTAAGCATACATAGCATAGAGTATTATTCACCTGACTTGGTTCATTAATCAAGATGGGCTGGAACCTTCGGGCAAAGGCCTTGTCTTTCTCAATATGCAATCTGAACTCATCCATGGTGGTCGATGCAATACACTGTTACATGAAAAAAATTTATGCACAAAGTCCATAAAATCCAGATTTTAAACATCAAATGATCATTTGAATTTAAACAACTTAATATCAAAGGATATGCATAGATGGACAACATACATAGACGTATAACACACATATTAAGACATACGAGTGTAAAAGGATAACCGGTGTTTTTTCAGCAGGATCTTTTTCTCTGTTTTGTAAATTTAATGTTGAAAGAGAAACTTATATTTGATAGGAACCTTAAAGAACAAGCAGGTCAAGGGACAACAAGAGGATAAAAAACCATATTCTCAAAGAATACAGTTGAGTTACACCAACCAACGCCCAAAAATTTAATTCATCATTGCTGAAGGAACTATGCATGCATCAATGGTGAACCTTCTTCGCCTATCTACAGATTAACCAATAGTTTATTTGACAAGTATATTACACTTTTTACGTCTAAGAATGGAAGCCCACCTTAATGAACTGCATAGAGTAATGCAGGGAACCAGAATAGGAATTACCTGCAGTTCACCACGGCCTAG
Source organism: Solanum acaule (assembly GCA_036250505.1). Classification (NCBI taxonomy): domain Eukaryota; kingdom Viridiplantae; phylum Streptophyta; class Magnoliopsida; order Solanales; family Solanaceae; genus Solanum; species Solanum acaule. The sequence continues at coordinate 8,744 of JAJOOR010004014.1, read as the reverse complement.
TGTTGGTTTTAGCAAATTAGCAATGTCAAGACCAGAGCCCTTATTTCCCCGTCCAACTGTGCCAGCACCAACAAGGGTGTGGACCTCATCTATGAATAGAATAATATGGCCTGCAAATTATGTCACTAGGCTTAGCCAATGACCAAAGAATTTAACCAAATTTTACTTCCATTCTATGCTCACCTGACTCTTTTACATCCTTAATTAATGTAGTCACACGCGCCTCTAGTTCACCCCTCTCCTTTGCACCTGAAATCAATAGGCCAATGTCTAAAGACATTACCCGTTTTTTCTGTGCACATAGCAGAAAACCACTAGTTAAGTTGATGCAGCAGCTAGTGGAACAAGAATATAGGAGATGCATATTAGATGACTAAATGGGTCAAAGAATCCCAAAAAGGGAAAATCAGAATATGAATTCATTGCAAAGCTCACCATTAAGAATGCAGGAATATTTCCCTCAGCAATGTTTATTGCAAGCCCTTCGGCTATCGCTGTTTTCCCAACTCCAGCTTGACCAAGCAGAATAGGATTGTTTTTGGTTCGACGGCAGAGTATCTCAATCATTCTCTGAACTTCAGCCTCCCTACCAATTACTGGGTCTATAAGGCCCTCACTTGCACGGGCAGTAAGATCTACACAAAATTGCTCCAGAGCATTTTTCTCTGCTGGAAACAAAACTCATTTGAGATAGTGTGCCAAAACAAACGCTATCAAGAAGTGAGAGGAATTGGCCGTACCTTTTGCTTTCTCAGCAGATCTGTCAATAGTTATTTTTCCAGGAAAGGATTTCTCACGTGATCTTTTGAACGAAATTGGGTCTCTACCATCTTTAGCAAGCTCTCCTTGAAGCCTGGAAACTGCCTCAGCTGCCAGACGATTTACATTTGCTCCTAACCTGAAATTAGGTCAGTCTACCCTTCATGCAATTCTTATATGCGTTACGTGTAAAGACGACAGAAAGATAATCATATTGCAAGACAGAAGGCATATTACGCTCGATCAGGAAGGTAAAGAGGAATATTGACCAAGCTGATTGCATTGTAGAATATAAATTTTACAACACACAAGAAATCAGTATGCATTGTTATCTCTCTCTGGTATCTTCTATACCTTGGGATCCAGAACAGCACTAAATGGAAGTGTATCCAGAATGTAAAATATGGCAAGCAAGAATAGATGAGTTAAGGACAACTTTCTACCGAATCTCCTAACTCCATTCCTAGTATGGTACTACAAGTTGTTTGATTCCTATTAAACAGCCACAGACAACCTTCTGTTCCTCAAATTTAGAAGCTATTTTGGATCTCAAAATAAGCAGCATTAGCTAATCTATTCGTGATCCCAAGACGTTTTTGCTGATCAAAAAGCATACTACTTTTGTTCTTACATATTCTCCTCATCCATTATTGCTTGCTCAATCAAAAAACGAACAGTTCATATACAGAAAACAAAATTACTAGATGGTAAAGAAAAGGATTTCTTTAAGGGACTACAAGTAATACCTCTTGAGCACACGACCAGCGCTGCCATCATCAACAGTAAACAAACCAATAGCAATATGCTCAGGAGCAATATAATTATACCCCATGGTCCTTGAATACTCAACCGCAGCCTCAAAAACCCGTTTGGTACTTGAAGAAAAGGCCACATCAGTAGCTGAGGTAGCAGAAGCGGAGTCCTGAGAACCCAATTTTGCTGTATCGTCCTCTGAGTCACCAAGCCATATGCTCCGAACAGCTTCACGGGCCTTATCAATAGTTATGCGAGAACCAAGAAACCCACCAGGACTCCGATCCTCCGCGATAAGACCAAGTAAAAGGTGTTGGGTGTTCACCATATCTTTACCCAAAGCCTTTGCTTCCTTCTGGGAGAACATCACAGCTTTAATCGATCTCTCGGTAAATCTCTCGAACACCCCAGATACAATATACAAAGAACGCTTGATTTTACGAGAAACAGAGCTTCTGGGTCGATGAGAAAGGGAAATCCCAAAAAGGGTCGAAGTAGAACTGCTAGTACTACAAGCAGCAGAAGCAGTAGCTGTGGTAGCAACATGAGAAGAAGAAGGAGGACAATATGGAAAAAGGGAGAGAACACTTTGACATCTCCTATAAGGGTACACAGAAACAAAGCGATTGAAGCTGATAGTAGAGTTGACAGAAAGTGGAGAAGAACACGATAACTCCATTGAAGAACACCCACAAAATTCTTCAGGTAAATATAAATTACAACTAAAAATCAACACACAAAAAAAGAAAAAAAGAAGAAGATGAAGAATGGAAAGTCAAAAGGGGAAGATGAAGTACTTTTTATAAGGATTTACAAACTGTATAGTAATTTATATATATAAGAAAAATTGTGTTAAATTTCTTTCGAGGAAAAGTTGGAATTAGAGATTGGAGAAGACAACACGTTAAAGGCAAGTTTTTTTGGTGGAAAAAAAGGGGAGAAAATGTGTTTAATTTGTGTTCAAAAGAGTCTGTGCCCAGAAAAAATGACTTTTCTCTTAACATGCCAAAACCTGTCTTTTTTTATACTGCTACCAAAATGAAAAAAAATAAGAGAACAAATTGTATTTTCCTGTTTAGAGACCTGGTATGGAGAAAATTATGTTGAGAGCGTCACCTCCGAATGAAGTCTGTAGTGCTTAATTCGAATTTAATTGGAGCTTCAATATGAACTTCGAATACCGGGTGAGAAATAAAAAAAATGTCTGTAATAACCCACAAAAAAAATGATAATAGTATTATTTTTGGGGAAAATGCATAAGTACCCTCAGTCTATGCCCAAAATCCCTGAGACACACCTAACCTTTACTAAGGTCCTATTATCCCCGAACTTATTTTATATATAATTTTCTACCCCTTTTCGACCTACGTGGCACTATCTTGTGGGCCCAGCGCGTGTTGACAATTTTTTCAAGGATAGTGCCACGTAGGCCGAAAAGGGATAGAAAATTAATTAAAAAATAAGTTTGGGGTTAATAGAACCTTAGTAAAGGTTAGGTATGTCTCAGGGATTTTGGGCGTATGCTGGGATACTTATGCATTTTCCCTTATTTTTGTAATAATATATAATATTACACTATACAACTCACACAATATATAATAATTGAAACGTATATACTAAGTAAATTTTAGACTTTAATAATATCAGTAACATTTTTTGTTAATATATTAATACATACTTCGAAATCAGTTGATATTTATGCCCTCCAACTTTTGGTTGGATATAAATACACACTTAAATTTGTATAAAGTTGAACAAATTGACGAACACATACCTAGGATACCGCATAGAACGTCGTGAATTATCATGTAAGATGTAAATATCTACTTATTCAACTCTACACAAATTTAAATTTCTACTTAAACATATTCAAATTTGAAGAAGATGTCAATTAGGACGAAATTAAAAGAGCATATTTATGTATCACACTTTACTTATAACTTTTTTAATCGAGTTAACTTGCAAACATCTTGACTATATTCTATCATTGAATAGTTGAGCGTTGTTTACTTCTCAATATTTGTTTTAATATTTTATTTTTTTAAAACTACAATTATGATACCTAATGCAGCTTGAGGTCCCCTGGGGGTGGGGTGTGTGTGAATAGGGATGGAGATATAATTAAGTAATAATAGAATCCAGTAGGAGCACGCAATTCTTTGGACACAAGGCAGGAGAAAAAGAAGCTTACGGAAAGGATGGCTTCTTTCCTTATTAATCAAAAATAGAAATTCCCATTTTCCAGAGGCTTTCGCTTGCGGACAAAATATGTCCATTTTTATTTCTCTATACACATTTAAAAAAATAATCTTTTAAGGTTTATTGTTTCCCTGTTTACGTACTTCTTATAAATTAATTAAACTTTTCCAAAATACTAAGTTTCTGTTTCTTAATTTTATTATTTTGGATAAGTAACATGTTTACTTTAGATAAAATTAGGCATAACTTCCATTACAGGTGTATTGAATAGTTCAAGTACCTAAACTCTTAAAATACTCTTTCAAAATAAATACGGTACGTATGTAATTCCTAATTTTTTATGTCAAATCCTCTTTTCCAAAGATCACTCTTTCCATCCTGTGTGTCATCCCATTATTAGTCCACCATGAGCCAAAGAAAAGAGTTGTTTCTTTTCACTTGATCAAGTCAAACAAAAACGTAAGCAAGATGCATGAATGAAAAGGGTTAATTTTGAGTTTGACGTGGCACACCACTAACAACTTGTTCGAATGATTGTTACATTATTAGTTCAAGTGAAATATTTGTTTTGATTCCTACTTAAATTTATTTATTTTTTATGACAAAAAGAAACAATAAATAAATTCCTATTTAAATTTCATTCTATCATATTAATTATTATTTTGTTTTTATTAATTATTTAATAATTTAATTTTATCATTTATTGCATATCATATCTTTTTATAGTAGCTCTAACATGTACCCTATTTCTCTTTCTTCTTTTTAGTAGATTTTCTTCAATATATAACATTATATAACGATGAAAAACATACAATCTATTCATTAAAACAATGAGTAATGCTAAATGGCCAGAAATTTAAAAAGTTTATAATTTTTTTTACCATCCCTAGGAGCTCTCCACCCATTTTGCTCCCTTGGTGACTCGAACTCGCAACCTTCGGGTTAAAAGTGAGGGGTGCTTTCCATCCGAGCAACTCCCTCTCGTTTTATAATATTTTTTTTATTTTAAAATAAACTAATCTTTTTTCCATTTTTTAATTAAAAGATATTAAAGTTAAAAAGATAAAAATGCTTTAAAAGGTAAAATAACATAAGAAAAATATAATTTTGATCAAATTTTCTAGCTAAAAGGATTTTTCCTAAAACAATATAATACAATAAAATATCTATTAATGCCAGGAGGATTTCACATATCATCATCTACACGGCAATTCTGCTAATCTCTGTTCGTTTTCATGTCGAACGATATTCTTTTGTACTTGTTTTTATATTTTATCTATTAATTGCATAATACTAAAATCAAATTGCCAAAATTCTTTACGTGTTAGACCATTCCTCTTGCTTGCCACAGCCCCAGAAGAATCTTTTTTTCTTATTCATTTATTTTGGTCAATAAGAAAGCAAACTAAACCGGAGTTTGTTTCTTATATACCACTACTGATGCTGAAAGTCAACTACAGCAAACTAGTTCAAGAAGCTAAAGTCAATAATCAATAATTGTATAAAATAACTTTCCAGTTTCCAGCATTAATGAAAATTGAAGAATTCTGCAGTACCAAACTTAAATAAGTGTTACCTGAACCGAGGATTTGAAGAAAACACTCTTTTGCTACGTGAAGTAGGAGTGTAGGAGTAAGGTATGCATTCACTCTGCCCTCTTTAGACCCTGCTAGTGAGATTATACTAGGATATGTTTTTGTCTGCAGCATCAAACTTTAAAGGGAAAAGGGTCAGATATACCCCTCAACTTTTGTTATTTAGAGCTGATATGTCCCTCATAATGAAAGTGGCTCATATATACCCTTACCGTTATACAAACGGCTCACATATACACCTACCGTTACAAAATGAGCTCACATATATCCTTTCATTTAATGGAAGTGAAAAAATTAGTTTTAAATTTATATTTGACTTTTGATTTTTTTTATAAATCATTTAGGGGTATATATGATTTTTCTAGCAAATTAAGGTATGTTATAATTTTTTTTGGACATAAATTATTTTTTGACTTCTTGATTATCATTATTTGAGTTTCTTATTATTATTTTATTTTTTTCTTTCATTCCTTAGTGTAAAGGAAAAAAAATTTAAACTATTTTTTTTGTTGCTATATTATAATTTAAAATTATTTTTTTTGGATATATTGTAATTTAATTTTTGTATTTGAAGAAAAAAATTGGGTCATCTATAATAAATTTTACAAGAATATTAGCGAAACTTAAATAAATTTGACCATCAAAATAATAAATCTAAATTAGTCATTGAAACAAAAAAAAAGTTAAAAAAAAATAATATATGTTTGAGGAGGATTAAATATACCCATATGGGATTATAGTTTTTTCAAATAATTAAAAAATTATACTAAAATTAATTTTTTCACTTCCGTTAAAAGAAAAGGATATATGTGAGTCATTTGTATAACAGTAGGGTATATATGAGTCACTTTCATAACAAAAGGTATATCAGTTCAAAATGACAAAATTAAGAATATATCAGACCTTTTTCCCAACTTTAAAAAAACGTGGCAGATTTTGACATCTCAAGGCAATGGTAGAAAAATCAAAAGAAAGAAACTGTCCAAACAAACGTCCTCAACAACCCTTTTTATGTTCACAAACAAATGACTTACACATTGTCCTTTTCTCTACCTTTACAAGTACAATGATACATATATTTTCACATTATCGAAACTATATTACTAAACACTCTTTTTCAACTATAATCATACAACAATTTTAATATTCCACCAGTATGTGACCCCCTAAAGTAATAAGAAAGGGAGACGTTGAACTTCGGTATCATCAGAATAGCTTGTACCAACTTGCCCCAGTATATCTAATCCTACATTATTCTACCTGAATGTGATTCGTATAAGATTCTAACATTTCTCTGCGGAATCAACTTGACTCCATAATTTCTCAGCATAAGCCTTTTCATCTTCTTTCTCCTTAACAACAAAATCAGTAGCCTCAATCACTTCCTCTTCCTCGGGAATTTCTTCCTGCATCCACTCGTCCGCCTCTTTTGCTGCCTCACATACATCTCTCCGGCACTTGGTTTGCTCAATCAAAGCCTCCCTCATCTTCTGTGGGGTAGCAGGCATGTCTGCCGGTCTGTATTTGGGTGCAGGCACAACAAAGGGTAAAACTATATCATCTAAGTTCGTCCTTTGGTTTATCTTGACTTGAGCATCTGGAGGGGGAGTAATGAATAAGATACCTAGTTCATAGTTAGAGACATGAAGTCTCGAACCTAAACTAGAATAGCTTTTATTTGCATTGATTTTCTTGCCAAGTAAACCAGAAACCTGACGCCCCCATGCAGCTTCACTGAAATTGTGTGATCCACAATAAACCCATCCGAAGGACGGTGCATCTTTCCTCGATTGGAATCTTCTTCGAGCAACCTGCTCACCTCTTTTTTTGTTATTAGGACTTCTAAGTGAATACTGAACATGAATAAGAACTCATTATTTAAATCCATAACTTGACACTATTCTGAACTAGAGAAATTGTGAGGGTGGGGTGGGGTGGGGGGTGGGGTGGAGCAATGTGAGGTATGGGTCTCTGACAGACAATGATGCAGGTAAAAAGGCACTCTATTTGAGTCTAGAATATTCTGCTCAAATCAATTATCAATTATTTTAGTAAAAACCAAGAACCCAGGAAACTAACAAGTCTTCTGATGAGATTTATACAAAAGACGAAAAAGACTCCATTTTTTCCAATAGAAACCAACATGGGATAAAAGAGTACCCAAGATAAGATAAGCATAAACATTAAGTAGACAACTGGCCATGGCATATCAACCACCCATACAACAATAAAACCACTAATTGAGAGTTACGAATGCAATTAGCATCAGGATTTTCCCAAAACGGCAGCACAAGAACTTAGCAAATAAAAACTTAGACCACTAGTAGCAATTGGAAAGTCAAGCATGACACAGTTTAACTTGGTTTTAAATCTCAAAAGGAATTTTGTCTGCAAAACAGCGACATCAGATAGTGAAGCAGCAATTGGACAATTTGTATAGAACAATAACTGATTTTCTCATTGTTCCTCGATGGAAAAAACAAGCAAAAACTATCTCATGTAGCATTCTCAAGCAGATACCGAGTTTTGAGAAGAATCCTATTCTTAGGACTAACATAATTAACTGTCAGACGTGTATAATAGAAGAAATAATCCAACTGTTCTGGTAGCTTTTACCTTGACATGCATGGGATGCCCAATTCTGTCGCGAGGATAAGGAACAGCATCATGTAGAAGGCCCATAGTTTTCAACCGATGCCAAGTTTTCTGAGAAACAAAATATCAAGTAAAACCTTTTACTTAAATTGGAGTAAATGATTGCTCAATAACATGATAAGAATGAGGAAATTCATTCTTCCAGTTGTCAGACACTATCATTTTTAACAACATACCCATTGTAATCCCACAAGTGGGGTCCAGGGAGGGTAGAGTATATGCAAATCTTATCCCCTTGGGATGTAGAGACACAATAGTTTTTTCTTAAACTAAAATGAGAAACATTGTTTAAGGACTGAAAGGAGAGATCAAATTAATCTACCTGTGAAAAGCACAATATACGTCTGGATGCCAAGATTCCACTGCTCGCATTTTTCACTCGTTCAATGGTAGGAAAAATAATTCTAATCGATGGGTTCCTCAACTCTTGGCTCACACTCCAGCAGCCCCACTGCCAGAAAAAAGTAAGGACAAACTCTGAACCTGATAATAACATATTACTCGAGCCAAATCATACAATTTCGTGATAGCTACTCACATCTGGATCAGACTCCTCTGATTCAGTGAACCTTGATGACCGCTTCCCAGCTGCTGTTGAAAATGCAGCTAAAAATTTTGCATTGATGGACCCAATTGAGGATGCTCCTTAACAAAATGGCAAAGATAATTATAAATGATAAACTCAATAAACTTTGAAGGACTGAGCATAATAATCATCAAGTAATCATGAAACACTCACCAAATACAAAATCAGTTTCTAAATGTTCCGGCCATTTGAACTGG
>JAJOOR010004013.1:0-26735 GCA_036250505.1 Solanum acaule | reverse complement strand
ATGAATTGTTTCTTTTATTTTTATGTATGGTTAATAACCGAATAACCGAACCAAACCAAACCAAAACCGAAAACAACCAAACCGATAAATGTATATTATATTTGGTTTGGTTTGGTTTTGATAATTTTAAAACCGATCAAGTTGGTTTGGTTTTGGTTTTGACCAATAACCGACCCAAACCAAACCGTGAACACCCCTACAAACCGATTTGGCCTCAAGAATATTTGGGAAAAACTAGGGAAAAATTTGAGAAGTGGTATTTTGTTATGTAACTTGATAAATATATTTGATAACTATCTCAAGTTCCCAAATTCTGAAAAAAATTAGTATTTGGGCCAAGTTCATATTTGAGAATTTTAAAAAAATTAGAAATTATCTCAAACTTTTATATTTTATAAAAAATATCTATTACTTATTAATTCCAACTAATATTTGTTACTACCTCCTCCAAAAAAGTTTGAGTTTTAATTTGAGTGATAAAATTGAGAAAAAAGAACAATTTATGTTTAATGAGTTATAATTATAACCGAATCAGTGACAAGTTTGAGTATGCGATTAATGTATTGTCTTGCCTATATTGTTATTGTTGATTGTTATCAATTTTAAACGGAACATAATTATTATAAAATGATGATATAAATTTATGGGTATTTTAAATAATTTTTAGAACTTATGGGTATAAATCATATTTTTTTAAAAATTTGGGGCCAAACACACAGTAAAACTTCACCAAAAACTTCATCCAAATATGATTTATATAGAATATTTGAGAACTTAGGGTCAAACACTAGTTGTATTTCCTGAAATTCATATTAAGTAAATAATTACGATTTTTCATAATTTAAAATAAGTAAATGTTCAAAGTTTATGAAAATTGTTACCTTTTTTTTTTCTTTCATATTTATCATTTATTCAATAAGACTCCTAATTATTTTACATTTTCTAATACTCAATAATAGTATAACAATAATAAAAAATAGTTAAAAATAAACTTCAATTTATGTCCTTATTTTAAAATATAAAATGGGTGTGTCAAATATTACGCTCAGTCAATTATGTCAACTGCCATGAAAAGAAATTAACACGTGAAAGAAAATGCATTAATAATACGCATGAGGTAAGAGGAGAGGAGAAAAAGATGAGAGCGTGTTATGTTTTTTCTTAGGGGTAGTAATGGAAAGTAAAAATTACTCCCTCCGTCTCATTTTATATGTCATCCCTTTCTATAAATAGTTGGGTCCATAATACTTGTCATTTCATACAATCAATGCATAAATTACCATATTGTTCCTTTTTTACCCTTGTGAGTTATTAGCCTTGAAGATATACATTTGACCAACTTAGAAAAGCTAAGTAAATGATTCATGTTCATTGGTTAAATTAATTAATCAAAATGAATTAATTCATATTCATTGATTGAAAACTTGAGTTCCAAAAAAATTAAATAAGGGTAGAAGGGTAAAGTTACAACATTTATTAATGCAAGTGCAAAGTAAAAAAGTGACATATAAAATGGGACGGAGGGAGTATTATTTACGATCGAGAGCGTTTTACATCTCGTGATATTTATATCTCTGAGGCCAGGTGACATCGTCTGTGGCCCCTGCACATTGATCAGTCGACGTCAGACGTGGCATTCCCACATCTCCTTGGCTTGCACGCATCGGTCAGCCGACGTCAGTTGTGGCTGGCCCGCATCGTCCATGGCCTGCACACATCGGTTAGCCGATGTTGGACGTGGTATGTCCGCATCGTCCGTGGTCTGCACGCGTTGGACGGACGACATTGACCGAGGTCTAGTCGACAATATGTGGATGCCCATGTCGTACAAAAATCAAAAGAGCGTAAAACACCGTTCATGCATATCAACGTCATATATTTGGGTATATCCATCTATATTCATCATTTATTCTCCATGTTTCCGCCTCACGCGGTTCATTCGTACCAATTTTCACTACTTTTACTGTTCATACGATATTGACATATCTTTTATTTGTACAAATATTTATTCTATCATTAGTTTCACATGTTGAGAAATGTTTTATACTCCCTCCGTTTCACAAATAATGACCTCCTTTCCTTTTTAATCAGTTTAAAAAAGAATGACCTCTTTTCTTTTTTGGTAACATTTTACTTTTTGCTTTCCACGTGGCATGTTTAAGACCACAAGATTAAGGGCAATTTTGTACATTTGACATAATTTTAATTTAGGACCACAAGATTCAAAAGTCTTTTTTTATTTCTTAAACTTCGTGTCAAGTTAAATCAGACCACTCTTTTTGAAACGGAGGGAGTAGCATTTTTCTATTTTTCTGACTTTTATTCATTTTTTGGCGACCTATTAAAGTTTCATATGAGAACTTATAAGAAATTAAAGAATTTTTTGTGGTGTGCCCATTCTTCTATACGATACATATCAACTTAGTTATTCGACGCTGCTACTATTAATATAATAACTAGTACACAATAGATTAATCTGAATTCAGTCCTCTTGTGCTAGAATTGACTTCTCACGCCATTTCTTTTTTAGCTCCATCGATAATTAGAAATTGAACTATTTCATAACAACGTTTTCAAACCAACTCAGGTAGGCACCACTTGAATTGATTAAAAGTTTATTAAACCTCAATGAAAATTGTAATGCAAAGATTGTTTATTATTTGATGTTTAATTGTGTTAAAAATATTACATAGTCAAAACAAGCTTTTTAAAGCAAAATATAATTATTAATCTACCTGATTTAGAAATTTTAAATTATTCATGGCTAATCTCCACATTCTATTTCATAGCAAATAATATATAAGTTCTTGCCTAACAAGTACAGAAAAATATAAATTCAAACAAAATAATGTAATGAATTATACACTATACAATTTTACGTAGAGATCAATAAGTTCCTCTATTTTTTCAATTAAATGTCTTCCTAATTTATTAATAGTTTCCCCCTTGATTTTTGATATCCATTTGGAATGGACTATTTTAAATTTATGTAGCGTAAGATTTATTAATAGGAGAAGGGTTTAATTTCTATTAAATCAATCAATTTATTTCAATCTAAATCTATGATGATATAGTAAAAAAAAATTAGGAAAATTTTGATATCTTTAGAAGGAACTTCATTACGTGAATAAATACTTAAGGGGCTGATGTTGAAATAAACATTCTTAAAATAGGACGAAATGTTTAGTTTCCAAAACTCAAGGACCGAAAACGACATTTATTCAACTTTTATCTTCTTTTACGTTTCTCCCACATCGAATACAGAGAGAAGTTTACAGTACCCTAAGAACCGTAGCGCAGCAATGGAGTTCGTCCCTCCGGGGACATCCGATAAAATTGGAACGATATAGAGAAGATTAGCATGGCCCCTGCGCAAGGATGACACGCACAAATCGAGAAATGGTCCAAATTTTTTTGCCGGTCGTCGGCGTTGAGCTCTGTTACATGCCAATTAGTTCATTTCATTAATTCCAATTTGTATATGCTTGTATTTTAGTTAAGTGAAGCAGTCACGTGACTAAGCATGGGTGTGAAACTGAAACCATTAGGAAATGTTGTTAGGAGAGTTAGTTATAACTAACTCTCGGAAATAGTCCAGCTACATATAGTTGATCTTTCATTGTAATGGGTATCAATAAGAAAATTCTCTCTTCTCTCTCTTCTATTAGTTTTCTCTTTCTTTGAAGGGAATCAAGCACAGCTGTTCAAGGGTAATTCAATACTTTTCCCTTTAGGCTTACTCATCTTAATTTTGTTTGTATCATTGGTATCAGAGCTCAGAAATCCTCTGACCTGCAACAATGGGCGATCACAACACTCGTATGCAAGAATTACGACGGGAGGTTGATATATTGAAGGGTTCTATGGAAGGAGTTGTTAGTTCTGTGACAGAATTGCAACAATCGATGGATACGAAGGTGGCGCAGGCCATGGAAGATATTAAACGACTGCTGACAGAGAATGTGAACCCTAGAAATGGAGATGGAGAAGATCGGAGAGCACATGATGATAACAGGGACAGAGGAGTTCCAATTCTCAATCACAATTGTCCAGTCGATAATAGGAATTATCAGGTTGACCTTCCTCATTTTGATGGAACGGGGCTAAAAGATTGGATCTATAGGTGCGAGCAGTTCTTCGATGTAGATGAAACTTCTCCAGATGCAAAGGTGAAGATCGTCTCCTGCAAATTGGATGGAAAAGCTTTGCAGTGGCATCAATCGTATATGAAGCAGAGGTTGACCAGAGGATGGCCTAGCTGGGATGATTATTTGAGGTGTTTGTATGCCAGATTTGGAACTGAGCTGTATGATGATCCTATGGGAGACTTCAAGGATCTCAGGCAAGTCAATTCTGTACAAGCTTATGTTGATATTTTTGATGAACTACTCACTAGAGTAGAACTTTCAGAAGACTATGTTGTTAGCTGTTTTGTGAGGGGTCTTAAACCAGAAATTGGCCTACCTGTTAAGATGTTGGGACCTAGATCTCTAGCTAAAGCAGTTAGTTTAGCTAGAATGCAGGAACAAACACTTCTGGTTCAGCAGCAAGTTTTTTCACAGCCTTATAATCCCAAAACTACTCCCAGATTTGACACCACTAATCCCATTTTTTCTTATGGATCTACCTACCAATCCAACAGAGTTCATCAGAATACCCAAAAAAATCCCTCTACCCTCTCTAACAACTCCAAGCCAAACCTAAAAAATGTCAAAATGTTAACACCTGCTGAAATGGAAGAAAGGAGGAGCAAGGGCCTGTGTTTCAATTGTGATGAAAAGTATGTGTATGGGCATGTATGTAAGAAGAAGAGGCAATTGTTTTCTATGGAAGTAGAGGAAGACAATGCAGGTATTGTGGAATTAGAGCAAGAAGTCTTTGTAGACCCTGCTGAATTTTTGACTATGATAGGTCAAGGTTTAGAGACGGATGATCAGGGGGCTATTCTACCACATGTCTCAGTTTATGCTATGAATGGGTTGCATGATTTTAGGACTATGAGGGTTACAGTATCTGTTAAAGGCAAGGCTGTACAAGTCCTAATTGATACAGGAAGCACTCACAATTTTCTTGATCTAAATACTGCTAAGAGGTTGGGATGTCTTTTAACTGCTATATCCCCATTTCCTGTTTCTGTGGCTGATGGGAAAAAGATGCATTGCACTTATGTATGTAAGAAATTGATTTGGAAAATGCAAGGAGTATCATTTGATTCTGACATGCTTGTGTTACCTATTGGAGGATGTAATATGGTTCTTGGGGTTCAATGGCTGATTACTTTGGGGGACATAATGTGGAATTTCAAACAACTTAAGATGGAGTTCAGTATCATGGGTCACAAAGTGTCTTTGAGGGGTATCAAACCACCTGCGGCTAAGGTGGTTCAACAGAGTGGTATGGCTAAGTTGTTAGCTAAACCAGCAGAACTATGTATGATCTCTGTAGGTATGTATTTGGGAGAGGAATGCAGTGAGGAACCAGGTCGTTTGTTCTCTATTAGCAGCTGTGGTACAACAGGAAAGGACAGTACAGACATGCAAGAGTTGCTACAGGATTTTTCTGACCTATTTGAGGTACCAACAGAACTACCACCCTCTAGGAATCATGATCACAAGATTGTATTGAAAGATGGCACATCCCCAATCAATATTAGACCTTACAGATATCCTGCAATTCAGAAGGATGAGATTGAGAAGCTGGTAAACGAGATGTTAGATTCAGGTGTCATAAGGCCTAGCACCAGTCCATATTCTTCACCTATAGTCATGGTAAAGAAGAAAGATGGTTCATGGAGAATGTGTGTCGATTACAGAGAATTGAATAATCATACAGTAAAAGATAAGTTTCCTATTCCCTTAATTGAAGAGTTATTAGATGAGCTACATGGTGCAAAGTATTTTTCCAAGTTGGATTTAAGATCCGGCTACCATCAGATTAGGATGTTTGAGCCTGACATTCCAAAAACTGCTTTTAGGACCCATCAAGGTCACTATGAATTCATGGTCATGCCTTTTGGCCTGACCAATGCTCCCTCTACATTTCAAAGCTTGATGAATCAGATCTTTCTTGCTCATCTCAGGAGATTTATCTTGGTATTCTTTGATGATATCCTTGTCTACAGCTCTAACTGGACTGATCACCTTTCTCACTTGAGAGAAACTTTCAGTATACTTAGAGCAAATGTCTTATATGTGAACCATAGCAAGTGTGCTTTTGGGGTCCAGCAGATTGACTATCTAGGTCATGTCATTTCTCAAGAAGGGGTTGTTATGGCTCTTCTCTCCTCGTGATCGAAGCTGACCCCAGAAGTTGGGTATTCCTTCTTAAGAGGACACTAACCCTCCCGATCTTGCTCCCAAAAAAAGAAGATCCAGAGTGATTCCTCACCTATCCTGTCAGGGGCCCGATGGGGACAAGGTAGAAGCTGTGGTGCACTGGCCTCAACCTACTACTTTGAAGAGTTTGAGAGGATTTCTAGGACTTGCAGGATACTACAGGAGATTTATTCAAGGCTTTGGGATTATAGCAAGACCTTTGAATGATTTGCTGAAAAAAGGGAACTTCAAATGGAATGAGGCTGCTTCTCAAGCTTTTGACCAACTAAAAATAGCTGTTATATCAGCACTTGTCTTAGCTTTACCAGATTTTTCCAAAGAATTCATAGTAGAGACAGATGCCTCTGGAGGAGGCATTGGTGTTGTTCTTGCACAGGGTCTCAGACCTGTAGCTTTCTTCAGTCAAGGACTGTCTGCAACGAATCAAGCCATATCAGCATATGAACGAGAATTGTTAGCACTGGTAGCTGCTGATCAAAAGTGGAGGCCTTATCTTTTGGGAAGGCAATTTATTATAAAGACTGATCACCAACCCCTCAAATATTTGCTAGAACAGCGAATTACCACTCCTAGACAACATAAATGGCTGGTTAAACTACTTGGTTATGACTATATAATTTCCTATAAGAAGGGCAAGGACAATATTATTGCAGATGCTCTCTCTAGAAGAGAGGAACCCATTCAGCTTTGTAGCATTTCTGGGGTCCAGGCTCAATTACTTGAAGATGTGAAGAATTCATGGTTACAGGATCCTGTATTACAGAAGCTAATTACTTCCATACATACTACAGGTGCTCCTAAACCTTATTATAGGTATCATGCTGGTATTCTCAGTAGAAAGGGTAAGATGATGGTAGGTTCTGTGGCTGCAGTACGAAAAGATTTGATAGCACTGTACCATGATAGCTCGGGTGGGGGTCATTCTGGTATGACAGCTACCTTGCAAAGGCTTCGACAAGATTTTTATTGGAAGAAGATGAAGCAGGACGTTTATGCCTATGTTAGATGTTGTGATGTTTGTCAGAGGTGCAAGGGTGAGAATGTTGCATACCCTGGCCTTCTTCAACCTCTTCCAATCCCTGACAAGGTATGGCAAGATATCTCTATGGATTTTATAGAAGGCCTTCCAAGGGTGGCTGGACATGAGGTGATTTTTGTGGTAGTTGACAGATTGAGTAAGGCAGCTCACTTTATGGCACTTAAACACCCTTATTCTGCTGTGGATGTGGCTCAGTCTTTCATGAGTGGGGTGTTCAAACTCCATGGCATGCCAAAAACCATCGTTTCAGACAGAGATCCAATTTTTACAAGCAGATTTTGGAAGGAATTATTCAAACTACAGAAAGTCACATTGCTTACTTCTTCTGCATACCATCCACAAACAGATGGACAGACTGAAGTTGTAAACAGATGCCTTGAGTGTTATCTGAGATGTATGACGTTTGAGAAGCCTAGGGAGTGGCCTCAGTGGTTGGCATTGGCTGAATGGTGGTACAATACCACATTCCACTCTGCTATTAACATGACCCCTTATTCTGTAGTTTATGGCCAATCACCCCCTCCTCTCTTACCTTATATGCCTTTTGACTCCCAACTGGATTTGGTAGATAGGAGTCTACAAGCCAGAGAGGCCACTTTAAGATGCCTAAAAGCTCATTTGGCCAGAGCCCAGAGTAGAATGAAGTCTCATGCGGATAAATGAAGAACTGATAGGTCCTATGTAGTGGGAGATTGGGTTTACATCAAGTTACATCCTTACAGACAGACCTCTCTTAAATCCCATGCTTTCCAGAAACTTTCAGCCAAGTTTTTTGGTCCTTTCCAAATCCTTGCAAGGGCGGGTCCAGTTGCTTACACCCTCCAGTTACCCCCTGACTCTAAAATTCATCCCACCTTCCATATTTCTCAACTCAAAAAGAAGTTAGGATCCCATATTGTTTCTGCTACTCTCCCTGAAGTTCATGTTGATGCTGGTCACATACTTCCAACTCCTCAGGCCATTCTTGATAGGAGGATTGTCAAGAAGCACGGTAGACCTACTACTCAGTCTTTCACTCAGCAGTTTCCACATTTTAATCCTTGAGGACAAGGATTAGTCGAAGGGGGGGAGTATTGTTACATGCCAATTAGTTCATTTCATTAATTCCAATTTGTATATGCTTGTATTTTAGTTAAGTGAAGCAGTCACGTGACTAAGCATGGGTGTGAAACTGAAACCATTAGGAAATGTTGTTAGAAGAGTTAGTTATAACTAACTCTCGGAAATAGTCCAGCTACATATAGTTGATCTTTCATTGTAATGGGTATCAATTTGGAGATCAATAAGAAAATTCTCTCTTCTATCAGTTTTCTCTTTCTTTGAAGGGAATCGAGCACAACTGTTCAAGGGTAATTCAATACTTTTCCCTTTAGGCTTACTCATCTTAATTCTGTTTGTATCAAGCTCCGGTACAAAATCTGCATTTGTTTTGTCGGTCGCCGCCGGCGAGAGTTCGTAAGTACTCGGAATTCCTTTCGACTGTTTTATTTCCTGTTTCCCATAATTTAGCTGACGACGATAAGCATATTATTGTGCCCTAGTTTTTTTTTTTTTGGCTTTTAAGAATCCTGATATTACTATTGTTGTGAAATTCACTCATGATACATCTGAAACATTTATGAGAATATGAGCAAATTTGAAGATAAACAAATTTTGAGGAAATGTTGTAAAGATCACTATTTGTTTAGTTTTTGCTGCTTGTCCTGTATTGCAAAAGTTTAAAGTATAGGTGGAGACTCACCAAGTGTGTTACAATGTCGATGGTGTTCGATGAATGGCTGGTAGCCATTATGGTTGAAGATTTATTTATCCCTCTACAGTATAAGGTTGTTTATGGTTGAAGATAGGGGTAAGATTTGCGTATACTCGAGGATCTCCACTTGTGGCAATACACTGGGTACGTTGTTGTTGATACTTGTATTTCACTATTTTTAAACTGGACATGTAGACAACTAAGTAATAATGAATGCTGGAGTGAAATTTTATCTAAAGAGGGCGCTTAGGAAACAGGGTTAAAGAATTGTAATGATCATTAAAGGTACAATCTTTAAAGCTTTGATAAAATTTTGCACATTAACTATGAAAATGTTAGGGAGAAAATTGTTGATTTTTCTTTATTTCGGCAATATATTTGATCTATCATTCAGGTAAATTGTTTAGTTGGGGAACATGTAGAAATCATCAGTTTTGTTTGTGCCAATTCTTCCTTCATTGGTAATACACCAGATAATGGTGATACGAATGAACTCTGAGGCATCTACCGGACATGTTGCAGTGGTTTTCCTACATAAATGTAAAATTCTGTGACACCAAGGGAAAAAATAGCCTTTTTGGGGTCTTATAGGTGGTGAACGGGATACGGTGAGGAAATTGTGTTCTTCTTCCTTGGAGGAATGTTAAGGGAATTATGTCATACTTTGGTTTTTTTGGTGGATTTGTGGGATTATCTAGTATTTGTATTGTGCTAGTAGGAGGTAGTAGGTATTCCGGTGGAATAATCGAGGTGTGCATAAGCTAGCCTTCAAATAATTGTTGTACAAAAAATAGCTAGTTGGGTATCTATCTATAAAAAGAACAATTAATTACACATGACTACATATCAGTAAGCTATTCAAAGTCAAGCTTGTTGGGAAGTATCTATGTTCTAAGCTACTGTGCTTGAATGTTCCGTGGGCTTTTTCTTATCCAGTAACCTTTGTGACATATAAGCAATCCCCCCCCTTCCTTTAACTATGAAGTATTTCCTTGCAGCGAGAACATTGAAGATTGAGTGGAGCCTTCCTATGGCAAAGATGAAAAAAAGGACTTCAATGAAGGTTCTAGGGTGGTAAGAATAATACATGCCATGAACATATGAAATTGAGATGGAGTTGAAAACTCATTTTTCTATTGTTTGTGTTTGGACTCTATCCAGTTGGGAGGAAAATCGGATTCATAAGTTCTTATCCGGGTATATAATTGTCTAACTGGTCAGAAGAGAGATCAGATTCGTGAGTTCCTATCCTGCTATATTGTTAGCGTTGTCTAACTTGTCGAGAGGAAAGGCCATTCATCGAGGATGGTATCTTGAGGTAATGTATCACCGGTTTTTGTATATAAATTTAATTACCATCAGGATTGATTCAAATTGATATTGATACTTTGTGAATTGTGATGAGCCAATGTGCTTTATCTGTACATTGTGTTTGAACTGCAAGATTTAATTAGTTCAAATTATTTCCTTCATGTGTTTTGCTACGACACATATTGAGGGCTTTTTTAGTATTCAGACTTCATTGGTATGGTGTCATTTTGCAGATTGGGTTCAGTGTAGGGGGAACCACATGCAAGCTAGAATCATGTCCCTTCCACTCTTGATCGTGGGAGCACGTCACAACAACAACAAATCCAGTGTGATCCCACAAGTTGGATCTGAGGAGGGAGATTTGTACGTAGACTTAATGAAGATTGTGAGAGCATGTTGAATGATAAAATTCTTTTTGTATAATTTGGTCATGCACGAATGTTCATCATTATATGATGATGCATGTTATTTCTAATACGATAATCCAAAGCGTCAATGAGAAATAATAACAAGAAAGCTAATTTTAGTATAACTTGTCTTCAAACCAAATAACTTTTCCATGTTTTTCGTCTAAAGATTTGTCCCTGCTTGGGGATCCAATGGATCTAAAGTTGTGTTATGTACCATTTATGAAAGGGAAAAACACTTTTATTAAGACTTCTTTTTTCCCATTTTAGGACAAAATCTTATTCATCCCAAGTTCCCAATTACACCAAATTTAGTGGTATTTTGCTTGGTTAATCATGAATCAAATATTACGATGATAACTCAATTGTTTGTGTTGACTCATTAAAAAGTGTCAAAACAAAAATCTATGATAATATAGCACAAAAAGTGAGGGAAAATTTTGTTTCTTCAGAAGGAACTTCATTATGTGAATAAATACTTAAGGGGCTGATGTTGAAATAAATATTCTTAAAATAGGACTAAATATTTGGTTTTAGAAACTCGAGGACCCAAAACGACATTTATTCAACTTCTATCTTCTCTTACGTTCCTCCCACATCGAGCTCAAAGAGAAGTTTACAGCACCGTAAGAACCCTAGCGCAGCAATGGAGCTTGTCCCTTCGGGGACATCCGATAAAATTGGAACGATACAGAGAAGATTAGCATGGCCCCTGCGCAAGGATGACACGCACAAATCGAGAAATGGTCCAAATTTTTTTGCCGGTCGTCGTCTCTGAGCTCCGGTAGAAAAATCTGTATTTGTTTTGTCGGTCGCCGGCGGTGAGGGTTCGTAAGTTACTCGGAATTTCTTTCGACTATTTTATTTCCTGTTTCCCCTAATTTAGCTGACGGCGATAAGCATATTATTGTGCCCTAGTTTTTTTTTTTTGCTTTTAAGAATCCTGATATTACTATTGTTGTGAAATTCACTCATGATACATCTAAAATATGTATGAGAATATGAACAATTAAGTACTACTTTATTCCACTCTCATACATTTGGTTTTTGTTGAATTAAGTGTGGGATTGCTCAATACTTGTGTTGGGAGGAGGTAGCATACACTAATAAAATAGTCGAGATGCGCGTAAGCTTGCTTAGACACCATCGTTATTGAGAATTGCTAGTCAAAGGTGTAATGCAAGTCATACCACATTAAACTTATCCTATGAATTCCAAATTCCACACACCAAAAATAATCCAAGCATTTGTATCTTTTGTTCCCCATTATGCAACTGCATATCCGCTATCCAAACGATCATGTTGAATACAGTTGCGTGTTTGCTATTCAGAATTGACAATTGTTTGTAGATTCGTTCTACTATCTTTAAGCTACTTACACATTTGAGCTGCCTTTTGTTCGATGTTTTTTATCTATTTTTTATACGTTTTAAGTTGAGGTAGCTCGTTCAAATTGTTGGTGAACTCCTTTATGATATTTCTCTCCTAGTAATGTGGCAGCATATAAATAGTTATGCAGTTTCGTGAGATCTATATCTGATTCCCAGAAGATGGTGGAAGTTGGTTAACAGAATGACTTCAAATGAGAAGACAATTGTAGCTAATGAAGTGTATGAACTTATAAAATTGCTCGCCTCTTCGATGCAGCCTGCTGTCTAAGCCACTAGTTTTGTATGTCAAAAATGGGTACCACAGCTACATGACTTTTGTAAATCCGAATAGCATAATCAAACAATTTGTTGTTTATCGAGTTCTCCTAGAAAGCATTTGTAATGCAGTAGGATATTTGTATACTTGCACATCTTGTTTCTGTTATCTGTTACATTCGGAATGTTTAAATTGTGAATATCATATGGCATATGTTATTTCAGGGTACCTTCGTGATTTAACTGTGATTCTCCTAATTCTTTACCAAGTGAAGTGAATTGGAGTAGTTACTTCTTTTATTCCATCTCATGTTTTGCTTAATACCTAGTTGAATTGTTTAATGTGGAACGCGCATTAATGTTTGCTTTCGGACTTAAATGATACTGGTGTTTTTCTTGGCAGATTCACAGTGGATACCTCTGTATCTACAGGTTGTCCATACTGGGCGCGCTCCTCTGGAAATGTGACTACTGAGGATGTTGCTTTCATACTTAATATAGACTAGGATTGAAGACAAATTTGGATCTGATAAAGCTTACATTGGCTGGAGACTTTATTTACGATCATTTTGGGTTGGCTTTCTTGTTATGTGCCTTTGGCATGTCACTCTGTGGCGGTGGTGACTCTGCCTGGGAAACAACCGCTTCCTTCTTGCTTGATAGGGGGAAGAGGGGAGGAGGTGCTTCCGTTCATCAGTGCAGACTAGAAGTGCTCTCCGAACTGTGGTGGATAGTTACTCATCTCACAGCTCAAGTTAGGGGTTGGACGAAGAATAACAATCTTATGTTTATGAATGTTTTGTGGAAAGATAAGAGCTATAGCGAGTGATGTATGTGTTGATAATTTGTAGGACAATAGCATAATGGTAATTTGTGCTTACACTCATTCACATTGGTTCATCGTGCTATTTGTACCCGGTTGGGCTTTTTTTTATTTGGAAATGTATCAACCTTTTATTTATTATCTTTATAATATCTTATTGGGTTTTTTTTCATATTTATTTTGATCCATATATTATAAAATTTCATAAAGAAAGACAATGATAAATTCAAATAATCAGGCATATGTCTTTCTAAATTCTAATGATAGTTTCTAATTATGTGACAACAATTTTATAAATATAAATAAAATTGCGCGAAGACTAAATTCCGAGTTATCAATTCCCTTGAACGAAATTAAGAGCCTAAAACACTGCAACGTAAAAATGCTTCTGCTCTCACCTTCTTCCATTTTTGCTCCTCCATCCACAAGCAGAATAAGACCTTCGCCGATCAAATCCATGGCAGTTAACAGAAGCAGCTCTGCTCCGCCGCAGCGGAGAAACGGCATGTCAACTCTCGAAGCTCGAATCTCCCTTGTCATCGCTCTCGCCTCCCAAACCTCTTCTCTTTCTCAAAAACGTACGTTTTTCCCTGCAATTCCTTATTCCTCAACTGATCGTATTTTATTAGTATTTCACTCAATTTGATTCTGTTTTTTTAGTCCTTTAGCTAGTTTTGGAATGAGAACGATGTTAAATGATTGATTGATTGTTATATTGTTGGCAGTTCTGACGGAATTGGCGAGTGAAACAGCGAAATACGTGTTTCCGAAGAGGATATTCGAAAGTCGGAATTTAGAGGAAGCTTTGATGTCTGGTATACTTTTTCAATCTATTTATGATTGTTATATTCAATGATATTTTAGATGGTTAAAATCAGTCCACGTAACTCATATCACTGTCATCTTCATGAAGTGCCGGATCTGGAGACAGTGAAATTCAAGGTGTTAAAACTTACTGATCAGTATGAGATAAGAGAAGTCGAGGTATATGTGCTGTGACTAATTTCTAGTCATACTTTTTTTTTTTTCCAGTAGCATCGAGATTTATATGCACCTTTTCTGCACTTTATCACGGGGATTCGTTCTAGATGAAAGAGGAGCAATATTTGACAGACAAAAATAAGTTTAGAACTTTCATCAAAAATATGTTGAAGATAGAGGGGAAAACTTGTGATGAGGAAACATATCTTAGGCAAGATACATTATATATTAAACTTGCTTGCACCAGCTACATGTTCTCACACAAAGAATCCTTTAGTCAGTATTTCTTGATATATGGTGATTATAGTGAGTTCTCTCGAAGCGATCTAGGTTACTAATAGTATAATACAAAATAAAGCATTGGTTGGTGATTTTACTAGGTCATGTCAATAGATACAAGAGAGACATTTTGCAGATTTTGGTATAAAATTGTTTCGACGTCTTTTCTTCAAGAAATGGACCTTTGTTCATATATGTTATTAACCTTTTTATGGTCATAAAAAAAACATTAATGGATTTCAAATAGCTGAAATGCACAATCCACTTGGAAGAGGAGAGTATTGTTGTTTGATCACTTTGTATATGCCACAACTGGAGAATGACAGTTATAGGTAAGAGTCAGCATGCCTATGATCTATCAATAAGAAAGTAAAAGAAACAATAGGAACCTGAAAGAGATTTGGTATCCAATTTTTTTCTGGAACAGAAAGAAACTGACAGAAACAGTCTAGTGATCACAGCTCAGGAGTTTCCTCAATTTTGAGAAACATGTTTGCAACACTGACTCAAGTGTTAAGACATGATTAGAAATCTGAGGTGGCAGTTTCTTGAAATAAGCATGTTATGTTCTAACTTTTGTTTGATCACCTAGATTTAAGCATGTCATAAGCTCTCTCCATTCGTATTGAAGCCGTGGATCCTGTTGTTTGAAAGTCATTGACATTAAATTTTGGCAAATAGTCCTTTGTGTTTAACCTGAATTCTAGACCATCAGTCACTGTGTTATCATGGTGCATATATTTCTTCTTAATAGCATTAATCTACCATACTATAGACATGCTGTATTATTAGAACTTTACTCACCGACATCTCTTTATGTTGTCATGTTGATAAAAAATAATTCCTGATTATCCTTTAGCCATCTTTCTTTTTATTATAATTTTGTTCATTTATCTAAAGTAGTATTGTGACTTTAAACAGCCTTACTTTGTTGCCGAGGCTACAATGCCTGGGAAGTCTGGGTTTGACTTAAATGGTGCATCTCAATCCTTCAACACATTGGCTGAGTACTTGTTTGGTAAGGTAGTTCAAGGTACTTATAGAGTCAACCTTAGATCGCCTCGAACCACATTGTAATGGTAGCCTTTTTTGGCTTTGTTCTGTTTCTTGATGACTTCTAGAACACGAAGAAGGAGAGTATGGCAATGACGACACCTGTAATCACTCGTAGAACTCAATCTGATGGGGAGAAAATGGAAATGACTACTCCAGTGATAACTAAAAGGGTACAACACTTAAACTGATCATTGTTTTTCCGTTTTAGTTCTTTTACAGCATATTATTTACTGCTTCACTCAAGACAGATGGTTTGGTTACTCTATTACACATGCTTTTTGCTCGACTCTTTTCTGTGCAGTACCTTTGTAGACATATTGTGTTTTTCTCAGGACATTGGAGATACCCTGTAAGAGGGATTACTAACATGGATATTGATGCACGGTGTTAATAAAAGTAATAAAGTGATAAAATAATGGAGTTGAGTCACTACATAACTTGAGAAATGATAAATGAAGAACTACTCTAATAATGACCTCATGTCGCCAAATGGAAATGCTGACTTTTACTGATTCTATTGGGAAAAAGAACATCATCTAGTTACCTAATTCACAAGGAAAACGCATTTACGTTCTTGATGTGGATTTGATAAAAGCCGAAATGTATTTTAGATGAGATTTGAGGATCTTTCAATTGTGTGCTAGGCCTATATGCCAGATCAGGTACATATGAAATATAAACATTGTGGCTTCTTATTGTTTGAACCTGTAGTATTCTTGGATGGTACTATTGCAAATCCATATCTAGGAGAGTGGGAAACTATTAGATTCCACATTTTGATTATGTTGCACTATGTTGCTCGGACCCTCTAAAATGCTGCCACGCCTGTGTTGGATCCTCCAAAATGCATAGCTTTTGGAGAATCCGATACACACCTGACAGTAATTTTGAAGGGTCCCAACAACATAAGTGCTGCATGAATCCTTCATTGCCTTGCCGTACCTGTACCTGAGGGGTGTGACTTGAGTGTTGGGTACTTCTTTCCAACTTTTCAAATACACTAATAATTAAAGAAAAAACTGCACGAACCGCTATCAGATACTTGCACGCACGCATCTGATATGTGCCTATAGGCTAGTTCATGTATTGTAGATGTCCAATCTTAGTTCCAGAACAAGTTTAGAATGGAATAACAGTCAGAGAGTCAGAGAGAACAATCTTCCACATTATAAAGATTATATGTCTGAATGAATATACACATCTAATCCTCTATACAAACAATAACACATTTTTCTAGTCATTCATAAATGGATATCTCATAACAACATTTTGAAACAGAAAAAAACAAATATTATGTGGAAATACTGAAATAGGCACTCCCTTAGAGATCGGTTGCGTGTCTCTCTGGTTATGCTATGTGGAGACATTCTATAAGAATTTCTTGCTCTGAGAAACTTCAAAACCAGCATTATTCCATTCTAGAAAAGAAAAAAATCACTTTAACTTATGTCTGATCCTATGTTTTAGTGATTAACACTCCCACACCCCACACCCCACACCCCACCCCATCCCCACCAAAAAGGAAAAAAAGATAAATATTGTGTATATAGTTGTTATATTTATTTCCTGCTCTCGTATTTTCTCAAAAAATTACACCTACTGGAATCTCATTAAGAATTTCATTAGGCGGAAGATCAGGAAAAGTGGAGGATGTCCTTCGTCATGCCCTCCAAGTATAGTTCGGACTTGCCACTACCGAAGGATTCCTCTGTAACTATCAAAGAGGTGCCTCGGAAAACTGTCGCAGTTGTTGCTTTTTCAGGTTTGTAACTTCATATTTCAGTATGTCAATACAAAGTTCAAGATGGAATGTTAAGTTTACTTGAAATTCAACATCTGTAGTCAGAAAGCTGGGATCGGTCTCATTGGTTTATAGAAGTAGATCTTGGTAAAGTTACTTAGTACTTTATTGATCGATTCACTTATTATGATATGAAAGAAACTTATACATAGTTGTACATACGTTTCTTTCTTTAATGTCCTATAAGCCTGCTGTGACGAATGGCGGTGATCAATTCAGAGTTCAAAAGAGAACATTTAGGAATTCTGTTTTTCAAGTTTTGTATCCTAACATAGCTAGCCCTCTCTCATTTGATTCCAATTAAGGTTTTGTGAATGACGAAGAAGTTAAAGCGCGAGAATCAAGACTTCGAACTGCACTAAAGGGAGATGCAGAGTTTCAGGTAAAAGATGGTGCCTTGGTAGAAGTTGCACAGGTATATTTGCAGAACCATTTCAATTACACTTCCAATATCTCCTGGAGAACATATTTTGACCTAGTGCAACTAAAGTAACTCATTAGCTGCATATTCGTTATACTTCTCTTGCAGTATAATCCACCATTTACTCTTCCTTTCACACGTCGGAATGAGATTAGCCTGGAAGTTGAAAGGAAACAGGAATAGCTAGTCAGTGTGCTGTATATTGAGATAAATCTGTTCACTAATGTATAGAACTAGAAAAGCAAAACTTCGCCAGTATTCATTCTAGACGTATATAGCGTGTATGTATATCATATTGTATTATACACCTTGTATATTTACATTTCAGGCGATTGTTTGACCTTTTAATACTAGGTTATGTACATGCACCATATTGCTCCTACTCTGAAAATAATAAGACACTTTGTCTTTTGTACTCTTCGTGAATTCGCGATCATCCATCGGGTTCTGTATCATTAGGCATATCTTGGGTAAGATTATTCAGTTACCGGAAGATAACATGTTTTTTTCCAGGGATACTACTGTTGCTCGGACTTTTCAAAAATACTATCAGGTGTGTGTGATAAAAGCTATGCATTTTTTAAGAATCTGACATGAGTGTGATTTTTTGGAGTATCCGAGCAACATATGCTAAAATATGTGAGTGCTTGCAGTTTAATGTTTGTGTACCCTTGTAGTTCAACTTGCTTATCAAGTTTGCATATTCCTTTAGCTTCTACGATGCATGAAATTCAATCAGAGCAAAAACTTGGTGGGTAAGATATAGGTTTCTTGTCTGAGTCGCGTTGATCACAAAATGAATCTATGATTTCAAATTCAAAAATAACTAGGCATTAGTCTCAATCAAGTTATGATTGGGTTATGAATCCTCAATATTCATTCGACACTTATGTAGACCTATTCATTCCAATACTATTTTCGATATTAAAGTTGATTTATCATATATTGACTAATTTTAGATTGCTTGTTAACTTACCGAAAACCACCTCTTTTATCATGGTTTGAGACTAACAATATGAGCAAGCACTAGAGATCACGTTTTTTAATTTTTTTTTAGTATAAGCGTAAATATTATATGCACTAGAGAAGGTTTAATTTATAAAATTAATTTGGCCTTTAGATGTGGTGAGCTCTCCATCATGATGTAAGAAAGTTGCTCTAGTAACAGTTAATCCATTAATTTCTACCAATATTTATCAATTTAGTATATTAGGTACCCTAACAATAAGATAATTGATCTAGTTAATTAACTGAAAAAGAACATGAGAACGCATAATAATTATTAATTAGCTACCTAACTATAGAGTGGAATTTTCACTGGATAACCCTTTTTGTGACAGTTATTTAGTAAATATTTCTCTTGTAATTTATAGACTTTTTAGATTAGGATGTAAAGATCTCTTTTGAATATACTGAAAATTTTATGAAAAAATATTAGATGACGATTTAAAAGTTTGTAAGTTAATTGACAAGTTTGTAATGTTTTGTCTGTAGTTAATATATGAGCAAACATTTACATAAATGTTTCTTTATTAGTGCAGAGGTCAGTCACGCAAACAAAATTGCAGTTTTTCTCGGTTTTCTCATTAACTTATTCCATTCACTCTTGCTTTGTGTTTACAATTTCTTTGGGGAGGAAAATTATACTGTATACTCAAGGTTTAATTCATCTTATATATATAAATGTTGAATTTCTTTGACTTCTTCATATTTTAAATTCTCTTAATGAAAATTCTGACTTTGCCATTGACAGTAAGACATGGATATTCCATCCCATTCTTTAGCCCATGGGCATGCTTTTCTAGGGTTCCTCCAATGATTCTAGTTCCAAATACTTGGAAACTAGCTCTAATATGATCCGATTTATATATATACAAGTAAATAAATCATCAAGAACATAGCAACATACGTACATTTTAATCTCTTATGAAGAAAGTTGATATGTTGAAGAAGATTGATAATTCTAAATTTGTAAAGTTTCATTTGTTAGAACTAAAAAAAAAGTACAAAACCTTTTTTCTTGGTACATCCCATGTTTTTTGTATCTTACTATAGTTATTTTACAATATGGGAAAACTAATTAATAAGCTAGTCTAATTCATGTATAATACAATCATTAATTTCACTAATAGAGTTTTTTTCTTTTTGAAGAGGACATTGAACAACCATGTTACCATCTTGAAGTACTCTTAATTCTCCTTCACTTGATAGAAGAGATTGTAACTCTTGCTTAGTAATAACAACTTTAATTCTTACAACCTCTGATGATGAACAACTACTTTCCATAACTATTACTTCATCAGCAAACTTCACCTTCTTTTTGACATGTTTTGTTGTTGGCTCTTGTAGAAGAAGTGATGGCACTTCATGTTCATGAACCTTCATTGGAGCTTTATATTCAATGACCTTCTTCTTATCATTTTGCAAAAGTACTATGCAATTTCCCATTCTTGTGTATTGTTATATATATATATGTTGTGTTGCTAAGGAATTATAGGGAGTTGAGGTTATAACTTATACAAGTTGAGTTTTCTTGAGTAAGCTTGTTTAGAAGAACACACTAGTGCTCCTTTTATAAGGGAAAAAAAAGAGGTGTGAGAAGCCCATCATGTTTTTTTGTCGTTTAGTTGGGCACAAAGTTTAAGATAATATAAAATTTTCTAAAAGTTGTGTGACTAAAACAAGTTACGAACATTTGTGCGACTGTAAATTCAGTATCTTATAAGAAAAGGTTAACGTTTATTTCTAAGTATGAAATGTATCATTCTTTTAAAAAAAATTAGTGTTACATAAAATAGAATATATGGAATGACATTATACATAATTTTATTGTTAGTGTATTTTAACATGCTGTAATAGATAACATATTTTGTTTCTTTTTGTTACTAATATCAGTTTTTATGGACGATTACTTGTACTTATCTTGTGAGTGCTTGTTGTCGTTTAATTTTCTTTTTCTTTTTTTAAAATTGAAATTAAAATTTAGTGGTAAGCATATTAACACTTTGGACCCCATCTTGTTGAATTTTTTGTTGTTGTGCAATTGAGAGGTCATGATCTATATCATGATTTCTCTAAGATTTTCTTTTCACACTTTTTTCTAATATACAATCCACTATAAGTGAGAGATGCAATCCTACTTAGTTTTTTTTCTTTGACCAAATAAACATAAACGTGTTACTATACAAATACTTGTAATTAATGGTAAAATGATTATTAGAAAACTGACTAAAGTACATTAATACAGATGATTTATTTGCTATAATTAGTAGTAAAACTTTTTCTCTGTTGGTAAAAATTATAGGTTTTTTCCTGTTGAGATAAATGTCTGCTCATATGTTATGTGGCAAAATCCTCCACATAAACTATTTTTTTACAGTGAAAGATGATGAGTTAAAAATCAATATAGGACAACTAATTCAAAGAATGTCGTCTAATGGTCAGTGACGTAGATTGAGAATTATACGATTTTAAGTTTAAATGATTTTTTTTCATCTGTTTTAATTGTGATGGATAGAAATATCTTGTGCTTGTTATTGATGGAAAATGATAAATATTTCGTAAAATTAGTTAAAGTGAACATAAACAGATTTGACTAAGACAGTTAAATTATTTTTAAAAAAAATATAGGACCACTAACGCAAAAACTAAGTGATTTTGACAAAAATGCACCAAAAATAATAGTGGTGGTCTCATTTGGACTCCTCTTTTAGTTTTTTTTTTTTGCAGCAATATGTCTTTATGACTATGATTTTCTAAACGAGGTCGGTTTGGGTATCCAAAACCATCATTGCATCTAGTTTCTTTTACAACTTTCCCTTTATAATAAGAGTGAAATTAAATCCGAATCTAAATTTAGTCGGACTCTAATATCGAAAGAACAAAAAATAAAAAAAGAGTGAAACTAATAGCTTCGAGAATATTATTATTGTAATTATTCATGTTTACTTTTGTCTTTTAATTAATAGCTTTGAGAAGAGATTATTATTGTAATTCATCTTTCTTTATACCTTGATTCTTGAAATATTTTACTTGACTCATGAATCTATCTAAAGATAATCTTTCTACCTTTATAAGATAGAAATAAGATTGCATATATATATATATCATCATCATTTCAGATCCTACGACTTCTCAAATTATATAAACCGATTATATTATTATATACCTTGATTCTTGAAATATTTTACTTGACTCACGAATCTATCTAAAGATAATCTTTCTACCTTTATAAGATAGAAATAAGATTGCATATATATATCATCATCATCATTTCAGATCCTACGACTTCTCAAATTATATAAACCGATTATATTATTATTATTATTATTATCGTCAAGTCCTATTTATACCTTATATTATGAAAAGCTAAGGAAGAAGGGGAAGAATTAATTAGAATTATAAGAATAGAACTTGATAAGGCATGATTGTTTTTTTCATCATAGGACAAGTGTATGGTTAGATGGCTCTTTTTCATTTTTTGTTAGCACTCAACCATTATATATATGTGTAGCAAATTCATACTTTTCCACCCTATGATCTTAAACTATTTGACCAGTCTCCAGGATCTAAGATCCTTGTGCCATTTCACATTTCATGTCAAAAGTGTCATTTATATTAAGTATACTTGTTATTATTAATATTAAAACTTCTTCGATTTCAGCTTAAGTGTCTTGGTTTGATCGAGCACACAATTTAAAAAATAAAAGAAGATTTTTTGAATCTTGTGATCTTAAATTAAAGATGTATATAGTTCATCATTAAATCATGTACGTAGTTTTCAACTTGTTATGTAGAATGTTGAAACTACAAACTTACTAAATATAAAAAAAATTGGAACAAACTAAAATTGAACGTGAAATACTTAAATTGAGACGGAGGGATAGAAAATTTGAGAGGGCCTATACTTCAACAATATAAGGGGACAACATATAGATGCATATAGTTTTTAAATGAGGAATTACAAGAAGTCATGATCGTTTTTGAAGTTTGGAGAGGCATGTATGGCCCTTTTGCCCCCCTTGGCCATATGTACTTTGCAAACTAACTTAACCACTAAATATGATGAGATTTTAACTAATTAAAATAAAAATATAAGATTTTTATTTTTTTTTAACTTTAGAAGCTTCATGATATGAACCCATATTCATTATTTTCAAAGAAAAAGGGGAAGTTATATTTGATCGAAGGGGCAAAATTAATTAAATTTGTTAAGTTTTGATGGAAGATTAATATATTAGTGTAAAATATGTATTATTGTATGTTAAAATTAATTTATATATAAAATATATATTTATTGATTAAAATTTTGATGGAAGATTAATATATTAGTGTAAAATTTTGGAAAGGCTTAATACATTATTATGGCGAATCCCGAAATTGATGAAGTTATGATTTCCACATCAACTTTAATTTCAATAATAACTCTTTAAAAAAAATTATATATATATTAAAAGATTAAAAAAAAACTATTATATTTATGTAAATTCCTTATCGAACTTCTAGATCCACCTCTCATTAGATAGTTTACCCCCTAAGTTTGTAGCTAAATTCCTTTGACATATCACTTTTGCACTATCTAGCTTTTAATTTATGGTCTCTTTTTCACACATGCACATTTATAAGTGCATGCTTAATGACTTAGGATCATAAAATCTTTGCCTCTCATACTCCACTCAACAAATAGAGAAAAAAAAAGGTTTTTTCCCACATCAAATGTAATGTTAAGAAACTAAAAATGGACTTTTAAGAAGGTTTTTGGTGCGGAGAAAAAATATTTTTTTTATATTTGATTATGAAGACTTTCAAAAAAATATTTTTATAGCAAAATAAGTTCCTTAAAAAAAATAATTAAAACAATCAAGTAAACAAAACAAGCTTCATAATTAATAGGTGGAATGACCCGGTAGACCCCTGCACTTGACTTCATTTATCAGTTGAACCCTCCTACTCATCACTTTGTCAACCAAACCCTTAAACTCATCAGAACACAATATTTTAAACCCCTCTGACCATTGACCGAGTTTATGTGACATTAATATTGATAAGTTTGAAATATGTGTGATTACACGTGCTTGAAAGTGAGTTAAACAAATATTTTACTTTTAAAAAAAATCAATTTAACAAAATTAAAAAATAAGATTCATCTTCTTCAACCCCACTTCACCCACGACTTTCTTCTTCTCCACCAGCCTCCCTCCTCTATCCCTCACCACAGCCCTCAACTTTCTTCTTTTTCCAGTTCATTCTTCTTTCTCCAGCCCCACATTCACTCTTCTCCGCCTCTTCTTTTTTTTTTTATACAAATCGATAGCCTCAACTTCTTCTAAAATTTTCATTTTTTAGGTTTGAAAAATATTAGTATCATTACTTTATTAGATGGTTTCAATGAGGAGATGTGGATGATGTGAAGGATGATTGTGACTATTGAAAATTTTAAAACTCCATTGATAAGCTTGAAAAAGCTTTAAAATAATAAGTGGGTCTTGTAAATTTGTAAAATTAATTAAAAATTTCAATTGGGGTTCATTGAGTTTGTGTTGGTGAACTTGTAGTTGAATTTACAAGTTAAATCGAGAAGAATTTGATCTAATGTGTATGAATTTAGTGCTCAATTTGTGACCAAATATGAAGAAGATGACTATTTGAAAAGTTTAAGAAATTAAAAAATTGATCTATTTTTATTTTTATTTTTTTAGCACTTAATTTCGTACGTGGCACTAAAATATGATGTGGAATTCCACGTGTAATCGCGTCCATTACACGCACACTAATCGGAGGAGAAAAGAGCTTAAAATATTGTGTTCTCATGAGTTTAAGGGTCTAGTTGGCAAAATAATGAGTATGAAGATTCAACTGACAAACAGAGCCAAGTAAAGGAGTCTCTCAGGACATTCCGCCTAATTAATATCCACTCATATATCGACTCTTCCCCACCCTCACCCTAGTTCTCATCCCCACCACGATTACATCCCCTACACCCCCACTTCATTCCAAGGCAAATATCTGAATTTAAAATTTATAAGTTGGATTCAAATTTTTTAAAAACTTTTAGATCCTGAATTAATACTTTCTCCATTCTAATTTATGTGATATTTTTTGAATTTCGAAATTTAAACAAGTCTATTTTTTATAGTAATTTTTTCATATATCTTTTAAATATTTTGAATTACCAATTATTACAACTTATAGTATTTTTACGTAGTTTACAAATAAATAAATAAATTTCAAAAAATTTGAAGATTTCATGCGTAAATTCCTGATCAAACTTAAACCGTTTGACTCTCGAAAAATGAAAAGTACCACATAAATTAGGACGTGCCACATAAATTAAGACAGATGACGTATTTTTTATTATATTTAGACAAATATAGGATTTAAACATAAGCTATTGGATTGAGTCTAACACATAGTCGATATTTTAGCTTCACCCATACCTCATCATCTTATTAACTGTCTAAATTATATACAATTTTTTTTAGGATAATATCAAAACTATTTATCTTCCAAAATAAAATAAATCATGAAAACACACCATAAAATAAGCAATATTATGTTTATTGTAAGGTTGTCCAAATACATGGAATTGATGAATGAATTTACCTATCATTTTTCAAGACACTCAAAATGGAAAAAACCAAATCCATAAGACACTTTTCAAACTTATGAGACAAATATTCCCTCAAAAATCATTATTTCCCAACTAAAAAAGGTCACAATCTGCACTGCTTTTGCCACCCCATGTTTAAAAAAAAAAACAATTTTTCAGTTAACTTTTTATTTTTCCTAATTTGTTTTTAACTCTTTTGGAAAATCTAATAATGGATTATTTTTGTGAACTTTTCAACTACTATGGATTTGTTGGTTAGTAGACACTGACACTTGTCTTCTTTTTAGTGGGCGGCCACCGTAATTTGGACTTCCCTCTTTTAATATTTCATCATCAACATCTCACCTTTTGCTCATCAACATCACTATTCCGTCCGTATAAAAAAGAATGGACTAATTTGATTTAACACGAAATTTAAAAATTAAAAAAGAATTTTTAATAATTAAAGTTAAGTCAAAACTTAAATATATCAAAATATCTTTTAATCTTATGATTTTAAATATGTCATGTAGAAAATTAAAATTAAAATGTTGCCCAAAAAAGGGACGTTCTTTTTGAAACAGACCAAAAAAGAAAATAGGTCATTTCATTTTTTATACGAAGGGAGTGTTATACTTTTTAGTTATAATTTTCATTGTCAATACATTTTAAGTGGGTTGAATCAAGAATTAGATCGGATTTAGAGTGAATTGGTCCTAAATAAATTAAACTATTAATGTTTAGTTATTACGCCATTAAATAAGTATTGAAAATTGTATCTTTAGTTAAAATGATCGCGGAAACTAATTGGGCAAAGTTGAATAACCATGAACCTAACTAAACAAAACTAGATGATTTTTGGAAGACAGATAAAGTTGAAACTTCGATAATAAATTGTACTTATTTTTGGAAGATAGATAAAGTTGAATAACTTCGATAATAAATTATTATAAATAGTTGAGTGATCGTTTAAGCATTCGATCTTTTTTCTTTCTTTCGTACTATATGATTTATAATCTCTAATTTAGGCTTGTCGCAAGTTATTCCACACATTATGTTGGACTATTTATTTTCACCTTATATTATGATATTAATTAAGGCTCATCTAGTATTTAATAACTATCTCATTCCTTTAGAAAAGTTCGAAACTTGTTAGTTGGAAGTTGGAACCATTCACCGATTTAGGATTTCTAAAATATGGTGTACAACAGAAAGAAAAATGTATTAAATGAAAATTGATTTTCTAGTCCTCA
The DNA here is from genome assembly GCA_036250505.1 of Solanum acaule. NCBI lineage: Eukaryota > Viridiplantae > Streptophyta > Magnoliopsida > Solanales > Solanaceae > Solanum > Solanum acaule. The sequence continues at coordinate 42 of JAJOOR010004013.1, read as the reverse complement.
AGATATATAACTTAACCTTCAAGTGCATCATCTATTATTTTT
>JAJOOR010004012.1:0-19413 GCA_036250505.1 Solanum acaule | reverse complement strand
TTAAATATATATCCTTTTAATTTAGTATTTGTGATATATATATATATATATATATATATATATATATATATGGGTATCCAGTTAGACATTCCTGGGGTGGCTATTACTGAGCCACTGATTATATCATAGATGTTGAATCATCTTGACGTTTTTGTATATTTACTTTTTTCCTATATTTGAACATCCTTAATAAAAATTCTGACACCACTCCGCTACATGTGTGACTAAATTAGCAAGTTTATTGCTCCTATCTTTAGTTCTCTTGCTTGTTTCTTTGTAATGTTTACACCTTTATTGGGATTTCTAGGTTTCTTTGTTATTCCCCTGTTGAATTAATATTCATACCTTATAAATGATACTACAATACTAGTAAGAAAATGATATTTACAATAATGCAGATAATTGAAAAACTAAAATCTGAATTGTGCAAGTTGGATGCAGCTTCTATTGGATACGTAAAGCTAATGTATGCATTTCTCTATCGGTAAAATTAACAAGATAAGCGAAACGTAACTTTTATGTTCTTTCAAATTACTTCTTTTTAATGTTCTATATACACGTATATGAAGATTAGCCAAGCTTGTTTCCTCCAACGTTGTATCAAACGTAGTTTCTCAGTTTGAACATGACAATCACAATATATATATAGGTAAAATTCGAGGTATAGAAAACATAACATCCAATCTTTATTTAATCAAAGTTATGAGAAACATTGTAAACTACAAATACAAAAAAGCTACAAAATTTTGTAGGCTCTCAATTAATCCTTGTACACTTCACAAACCAATAAATACAATCGTGCGTACACACTTACAAAAAGAAAACGAAAAACATTTTTTTCAACACGTAAAACGTCTAAGAGGAAGAAAGAAGAGATTATATCGATCACTTTGCTAATGAGTAGTTGATTTTGCTTTGTTCAATCTCAGTTTTCTTGCCTAGCTTCATATCATGCACAGATATTGTGACATTTGCAAGAATATTGAATTCCCTTAATTTTGAATCTCCCAAAACAGGTTTAAAAGGTACCTTAGCCAATATTATTAAAGGAACTTTCCCATGTCTTTCATTATCTTGCAATGACTCATAAAGCCCTAATGCAAATGGATTTTTTCCCTTTAATTCAATTTGTAACATAGTCATATTCTTGTGACCTTGATGGAATGATGGAAATTTTCCTGAACAAATCGTTGAACCACTATATGTAATGTTGAAGGTGTTAGCTTCCTCGTAAATAAAACCTATGGCCTTGTTGGGATTATCAGCTTTCAACGTTAGGATAAGATCTGCATTGATGTTGGAATCATTATACCCGAATTCCTTAACATCTAGGGCTTCAAATTTGTAAATTGGAGCTTTTGGATCGTAAACTGTGAATAAATACAAGGTGATTGCCGCTACAATAAGGACGATGAAAAATAGGACGCAATAACAACAACAAATGCATCTAACGCAAACATTTCCTCCTCTTCGCCTTTCATGAGGATAATATTCCCCGCCATAGGGATAAGGCGGGGGCCTTCCATCACCTGCCATCCCGTATGGTGGTGGACGATGCATTATGGTGGAAGGAGGAAGACGGGGATGAGGAAGACGGGGATGAGGAGGAGGAGGAGGAGGAAATTAAATTATGAATAATGTAGTTTTTTTTTTGTGGTGGACCTATTTCCTTATGGATAGAGGACCACCACTTTTTTTTTTACTTTTTACTTTTTTGGTTTTAGGTAACAAAGTATTGTTATTTGAAGGGAGAAAGAAAAGGTAGTTTTGAGTAATGAATCCTATTTATTGGATTGCTCCATTTGTTAAGGACATTGTTACATATGTGTGGCTAAAGACTAGCAAATTGCTCCTAATTTTTGGTTCTATGCTTGTTGCATTGTAATGTTTACACTTTTCTTGGGATTTCTAGGCTCCTTTGTTATTCCCATGTTGAATTAATATTCATACCGCACAAAAGATACTAGTGAAAAGAATGATATATTTATAATAATAAGTCATAAATAGTACATCCTCCGTCTCAATTTATGAGGCATAGTATGATCACTTGTCACAAAGTTTAAGAAAGAAATGAAGTCTTTTGAAATTTGTGTTCTAATATCTTTGTTGACCATTTGGGTAGATATAAACCATTTCATTAAAGAAAAAAGGGGAATTTAAAGGTTAAATTGTTTCCAATTATGAAAATATGATATTCTTTTAGAACAGACTAAAAAGGAAAATGTATCGTATAAATCAGGACATAACAAGTAATAATTTTGCATAATAGTAATGATTGTACATGGAATTACGCTACTTAATTATATGAAGAATTAGAGTGAGGATGAAATTGAAAAAAGAAAATACAATGGAAAAGAGAGTAGATTAAATAATTCAAATCATGCGACCCATCACCCGATACACGAAGCATCCCGTTCACGTAGGGTTTGACAAAGGGCCGCACCCCAAGGATTATACGATGTAAGTAGTGATATAGTCAAGATTTTCACTAAGAGTGTCAAAATATAAATAAACAACCACACATAAATACATTCAACTATATGTAAACTATATATACACACACATAAAAATTATATCAAGCTCGTGAACTATAAGTCACACGTATTGAATCATCGATACCTTATGATTCGAGTAGGAGGAACAACGCGAATCGAAGACTGGCAATTACAATCTGTTCTTAGAGTATGTGACCACATGAATGACAAAACAGAAACCATAACAGAATTCATTTTCACAACAATTTTCTTCATCTTCGTACGTCTCGAATTTTCGTCATAGGTTTCAAGTTTGTAGCTCTGCAAAAAAATGTGGCGTTTTCGAGCTCGTTCCCTTTGGTAACTAAGCGAGCTCCATATAGTACCGTTGATTTGTGATTGATCTAACGGTTCATATCCCTCGATCCTTTTGCTAAAACATAAAGACCTATTATTTACTAGACCATTCATGTCTGGTTAACCTGGAATAGGATTTATGACGTTATTTTGTTATTTAGCTATAAAATCTGTCTGTCGCTAAATATTTTTTTGTTTTTAGCTCTAGGGATGGATAAGAGATTAGGTACAAATATATAGTATCTAAGAACAACTACTAATCAACGAGTACTACTACAATTTTTATTACGTATAGTTTTATTTAAAATGTGTTAAATGTTAGGTTTGACTAGTAATCTTGCCATTTTGTATAGATTTTTTTTTTTTGTAGATTCTTGAATAAATGGTCAATGATTTACGTAATATTAAATGACTAGTCTAAGGCTGAAAAATTAATAACATAGTAGTAATAAGACACGTGCTCCATTAGAAAAGATGTTGGTATTATTGGCAATTATATAAGTTATTAGAGGATCTTTGACATTTAGTTGGAAAAATGATTGCCGTGATGAAATGCTTGATTGAGTACAAAGTTCAAAAAAGTTAGTACTCTCCCGATCTCAAATGATGTGACGTAGTTTGATTAGGTAATGTTTTAAAACTATACTCAAAATAAATGAATTTTTAAATAAAATAAACATTTTTATAGACTTTTTGTCAAATAAGTGAAATTCGACAAGGATAAAATATTGATAGTATTAAATATCAGTGTTTAATTGCTCAAATTTTTAAAAAAAAGTGTCTTTTTTTTAGATTAGTGAATCGATAAACAAAAGGGTTACGTAAGATATTAGGAAGAGGAAAGAAACGTGTATGAGCAGCCAAGTTTTGACGTTAGATTAATATATTAACTTGAGGCTTATAAATTTCTTTTCCTATATGGATGTATTACTCCCTTCATCTCAAATTATGTGACATTTTTCAAATTTCGAGATTTAAACAATTTTATATTGATTATAAAATTTTCACTTATCTTTTCAATATTTTGAATTGTCAATTATTGTGTAGTGCTTTTTAAGTAGTTTACAAATATATAAATTTTATTTCGAAAATTTTGATGATTTCAAACGCAAATTTTCAGTTAAACTTAAACTGTTTGACTCAAAAAATAAAAAAGGGCACAGAGGGAGTAATGGTATACATATATAGTTTTGCTTTTCAATTACTAGCAAAGATAAGTTACTTATAAAATTAAGCATATTTAATTCATTTCGTCTCATTTAAATCAAGGGTGGCACATGTTATCCTTTTGCCAATATATTGTTGGTGATATTAAGAAAATGTGAGCGTTTTATTAACATTTAATAGAAAATCGTGATTTGAACTTTTTGATTTAAAGTTAAAATATCATTTAGACATATAACTTAGTGTTAGTCATAAGTAGAGCCGTCAAAACGTGTTTAGCTCATGGGGTCGGTCCAACCCAACCTATTATTGGGGGTAGAGTTGGGATAAGATTTTTCAAGCCCATTTAAAACTAAGGCTTATAAGTCCGACCCATAGAAGCCCTTGGCCCTTGAGGCTTGATTGGGGTCGGGCCGGAGTCGGTTCATGGGCCAAATTTTTTTATTTAAGGGTAACTTACAATAATCTCACTAGTATATAATCTAATTACTTAAATACACGTTATGTTGTAATATTATGAATCTTACCAGATTTTGGTACGTCCAAACACATGTATCTCGAAATATATGGATACATAGACAAATCTCACGCCCTCGACTCCTTTCCATCTTGCTTGTCACTCTCTTATCTCGTTCGCGTATCTGGTATGCGAGATACATGCTAATTACACTAGATTTTTTGCTAGTGTTATTGAAACAACACCATTGTTTGTCATATTTGATTTAAAAATCTTCTCATTTTATTGATGTTATAGAACTATAAGTTTGAAAAGAAAAAAATGAAAAAAGAAAACAAGAAGGGCTAGCTAGCCCACCCAGCCCTCAGTCCTTCTAGGGTTGGGTTGGGTTGGGTTGAGCATTTTCAGGTCCTTCCAAATGAAGGACCTGCCCGCCCTAACCCTTCAAATTTCTTGACCTGGGAGGCTTGGGCTAGGTGGGGCTGGACCGACCCTTTTTGACAGCTCTAGTTATAAATTGTATTTTTTTCTAAAGATAAAAGTTCCACAATTTATAAGAAAGTTTAAAACTTCTTCAATTCTTAGTAATCTTATCGAATCTCCATGTTTTTTTATAAATAAAAATTTGTGATGGCATGTTATTATAAGCTTTCAAATATAAATAATTTTACAAAAATCTACTAGTCAACAATAATAGTAAATAGTTATTTCTTTAACATAATCTCTATTCCATAAAAGGTATGCATTCATCTCAGCTTCAGATTCCGCTTGTGGGGTTACACTGCTATGTTGTTAGCTAATTATCAAATCAATTTGGATAATCTGAAATTATTTTTCCTAGATACTCGTAAATATTCGTTTCCTCCATTTTACGCTACAAGATATACAGTATTAAAATATCAAACATTGATTAGGTCATTGCTTAAGAGTTAAATTATTTATTTATTTAAGGAAAAACAAATTAATTTTTTACATCTTTCCTGGATTATTACTCATGGGAGTTTTCGTTTTAAAAAAAAAAACTAAGTCAATTACATAAACACTCAACCTCATTTTGACACATTAACTAATTAATTACTCCAAATGTGAGTACTAATGTGGAAAAAACAGTTTTCTTAATTAACCTTTCCCAAGTGTGAATTAATTCCAAATGTAATTAAAGATAACTACTTATAACCAATGAAATTGAAATTTGACAAAGAGTATAGAACTGATTGTATAGCAAGTTAACCAACGAAGTGTTGAAGAATAAGGAAGCTGACGATTGGAACATATCAAAGGAACAGGTCCAACGCAACTGACTAGCGTGTCTACAACAAGTGTTGATGAAGAAGGAAGCTGACAATTGGAACATGTCAAAGGAACAGGTCCAACGATGCTGACTGACGAGTTTACAACACTGCTGTAGAATTAGAGTCGCACTAGGATTAGACTACTTATATTAATTAGGATTATATTACGACTAGAATTAGATTATGATTAGGATTATAGTACAACTAGGATTAGATTATTTATAATTGCATTATTATTATTATAGTAGCAATAGGTATTGTAGTAGGACTCTAAGTATAGTTAACTTAAGACTCTACAATTCTCTCCTTATATAAGGAGTATGTACTTAACAATTTTATTCATCAATACAATCCTTGATTTCTCTAATCCTAGACGTGAGATTTCTACATGAAGGTCACATCAACTCCTGTATCTGGGATACATAATAAATCTCGCTTGCTTCCCTCCCGATCTTACTCGTGGCTCTTTCAATATTATATATATATTATATTGAAAACTCTTAATTAATGGTATAATACGCAATATTTAAAAGTATAGTTAATAAGGGAAAATTGTATGAAATAGCAAACTATTAATTCAAATTAAATGTTATAGCCTTAGTTTATTTTATTTGTAATTCGCAGCAAACATCCCATTTTTTTGCCATCTGATTTGGTATACAATTAGCCATTTTCGGTATACAATTAGTCATTTTATACATTTCGGTATAAAATGTATAAAATGCGTTTGTGTTTGTAAAGCAAAAGAAAAGTGTATATACAAATATAAATACATATATTTTTGTTCTATACACTTATAATTATAGAAATACATATCTTATTAGACAAATTACAATGTATAAATAAATTTATACAAAACTGAACAATTTGTATAAAATTGGATGTATCTAGCGAATTATACAAATCAAAAGCTCTATAGCAAACATAAAATTTGTTATGGAGCACAATTATACAAACTATAGCTATAACATACAAATATGATTTTTATGTTTGCTATATGTGAAAGTTGCTCAGTTAATTATTGAAGTATATCTAATTATGGAGTTTCTAAAAAAAAATCCGACTTTACTCTCAACAATTTTCTGGCCCATTTTCGTTTTGGAGCATAGAGCCCAATTCTATATACAAATTCAAATTTTTGATGGATCAATTCAACGGAAACCAAGAGGGCCCATTTACATATTTCATCGTAGTAAAGTAAAGTCAAAATTGTAGAAATATGGTACTACAATAAAATCTCACCAAATTAATATAGGTGGGACTATGAAATATTATTATTTAGTAGAGGTATTATTGAATCGATAAATTAATATTATTAATTTAAAGAGTGTTTTGATACCACAAAATTCATTCAGGAATGAAATCTCAGAGAATTTGAATAAACTCACATGTGAAAACATCATTCATGAACTTGAAGTCATGATTAATGATCTCGGTTATCGCAATAAAATGAACTTTAATAACATATTGGACGGGGTGACAATTATACATGTTCAGAGCTTAGGATAAATTGTGGATACCATTGAAAAAAATAATGTTGATGATAAGGTTGGAGATGATACAATACTTTTGGAACCAGTTACGCGTCAGGAAGCACTTATCACATCTACAACTCTTCACAATTTTATGGTGCAGTTCGAAAAGACAACACCGAAACTTTTGGATGCAAAAAGAAAAGTTAGAGATGAGCTTCAACGAGAATTAAATTTTAACAAAAAACAGAACAAAATAGAATCATATTTCACTAAATTGTCTTAGATATATTTGTACTTTTAAAGAATTATTAATTTATAATATTAATGGGACCATATATTTCTATAGGGGTCTTCTGAAAATCTATTATCTTATCGAAATGAGTGATTTTTTCCATTGGCCCAAGTCGGGACCGGAGGAAAATATTATTTTTGAGTGATTATTAATTAACCGAGTATTAATTTAGTGAGGTTTTACTGTATAAGAAATGAAAAACTATCTACTTACGCAACTATTCCTATCATATTTTTAATTTTTTTTAAAGTTTGAAATAATTATATATTGTCTCATAAATTAATAATTTCATACCAGATTTCAAGTTATATAAACCTAGAAACATCATTATTTTTGCTACCAGATACACTGAATTAGGGAGAGGCAAGCGAGAGAAGGAGAGGAGCGAGTGAGATAAGAGGAGGCGAGCGAGATAGTCTATGTATCCCAGTGACATGTGAATCACACTAGATATGTGCATCTAGGTTACACGATACATTCCAAATACATTTTGAAAATACATATACATAGGGAGAGAGGCAAGCAAAGAGTCAGATACATGTCAATCAACTTGGACATAGTACATATAGAATAAATTACACCTAATTTTGACCTCATGTATCCGATACATGCAGTGGCGGAGCTAGGATTTTTAATTAGGGGGTTCAAAATCTGAAAAAGTAAACATATGAACTATTAGAAGGGGGTTCGACATCTACTGTATATACAAAAAAAATAATTTTAACCATGTATAAATAGTAGGATTTTCCGTCGAAGGGGGTTCGGGTGAACCCCCTGACATATTGTTGGCTCCGCCCCTGGATACATGTATCTGCACGCGCTAGATACATATATCCAAAGTTCAAATTCTAATAAAATTCGTAATATTAAGAATTTACGTAAAGAGAAATAATATGCTCCTAAACTAATGAATTATGTGTTGTTTAATGACCTCAACTTAAAAAGATCCACCAGGTAAAACTTTTGGTTTTCATCAGGCTTCAGGCATCAGTTTTGGTTGTAATATACATATAAATAAATTTTATGTATAAAATAGAAGTTCCAAACATTTCAATAAATAACAAAGATGACTTTTATTTTATTTTTGATAAATGTAAAAGAAAGTCATAAGATCAATCAAAATATGTTGTGAGTATGACAACATCGCATTTAATTGAGAAAATATGTCAGTTGAATCTTTGATCACCCATTTATTTAACTTGGCACAAAATGTCACCTAACACATGATATGAAATTAAATATATCAATTTTGAATCCTACCAAACTTTGAATCTTTCCTTATCCAAACCTTTCTTATTAAAAATAACAAAAACGTAACATATTCAGTATAATTTCACAAGTGAAATCTAAAAATATAAAGTATATACGAATCTTATTCTTATCTTATTAAGCTAAAATGGTTATTTTCGATAAACCCTTCGTTCGAGTAACCAAAAAACCTTCCTTATAAGTAATCATTAAAGTTTTGAGAAAACTAGCCAAAATTAAACCAATATTCTAATGTGCGGCACATCCAAGATTACCTTTTATTGGAACTTTAAAGCAGTATATGATTATGATCAGCCACAGCCCACAAGTATAGCAAAGTTCATGATTGTACCACAACTCAAAGTCACATGTTCCCATTGACAATACAAATCTAAGTGAGATTTGACATTATTTATTGGCAAGAAAAGATGAATATATCTATATACTCAAAGTGTGTGGCTTAGTAACTAATGAAGCTGGTCGAGATGATTATGAGGTTTGAGTTTACTCCTTTAGTTTTAAAATAGTTGTCCTATTTGGCGTTTCGAGTATTTGTTTGATAATGTAACTAATCTTAAATTTGACTAAACTAATTTAATATTTTAAAATTAAAATATGGATATTCAAATCGAAACATGAAACCATACAGAAGCAATATTTGGTCAAAATTTATATCGTTTTACTTTCAAAAAGCAAAACTAGATAAAAGATATTTCATGAAATTGATCAAGCTGCATATAGACTAGCGCTTACTCCACAAACTATTAAAAAAATGATTTATCTCTAAGTTTGAGCTTGTCCAATCATCAAGCACTAAATAGAACAATCCCACCTCAAATAGATTGGATCATCATAATCCCATATATACTTAGAAAAAGCTAACACTCGTAATTAATGCATTCATTTCATTGGTTCCCAAAGTGGATCATACAATTCATTTATTCCTTAGTTGTTTGTTGCACAACATGAGTTGAATTTGAACAAATTCCATATAATATACAACCAATGTGGGCATGACTTCTTCACTTAATTAATCATAAAAAACAACCAAAATGCCCCATGTATAGCTAGGAGTTGTTTGTTGGTTGTTGCACTCAAAATTTTCTCTTATTGTCATATGGTTAGTGGTTGCACTTTTTAGATCAACAAAATGCTTCTACTCTTATTAATTAAAAAAGATAGTGAAATCATTATCCTTTCCTTTTAATTTTTAATTTCTTACTCCTATTGGACCATTTCTAAAGTTGATTACATGTTGGCCCCATTGCCTTGTTAAAAGAAAAGGTCAAATTCATCTAGCTGTTTAATTCTAGTGCTTCAAGTGATTGAGGAGTTAGAATAGTGAACCACTTTTTTTTTCTTCGGAATTTCAATATTTATATTAGAATTCGTACTGAATTGGTTGATCGAAACATTCAATTAAAGAGGGAGGAATTTCAATCATATCATCATAATTAATGATGGTGAACTACTTGTACTCATTGTTATCAACATAGAATTGGATCATTTATATCCAATTTATTAGTAATACTTTATTCAATGTCATCAAGAGAAATTAGCTAAGATGATTAATCTAATCTAAAATAAAATGAACTAAAAAGTAAATAATATATTGGGATGTGGAAAATTGAATGGCCTAATTGTTAATGATGAAAGGATGTTGAGCATAGGAAGAAATATTAACATCTTATGGGACACGTGTTGGAAATTGCGGTTTATCCATTCTATTTGTCTTTTTGCCAACCCCATTGTCAAATCTTAAATTATTACTTTTATAATCATTTATTTTTAATTCACTAGAAGATTCATATTGTCACGCGGTTCACTTTTACTTGTACACCATGAACGTTACAAATTTTATAAAATTTGGAAATGAATGATTAGTTTTGAAAGTAAAACAGGAAGAAATGCCGTTCATTTCGTAATATGCTAAAAAAAAATTATTATTACTATCTAGGAGTTTGAACAACATAAAAGTGAACAGAAGGAATATATATTTGTCTTTGGTACTTTGTAATTTGTATGTTTGATTTGGTTGCAATTTTGTAATACTTTCAAAATGTTTTAAGTAGAAATAATTATATCTTATAGTGGTTACTATATGTAAATTTTAGTTAAGTAAATTTAAATCTTATGAAAAAATTAATGTTTAAATCTCAAATTAATTGTTTTGGCACACACAATCATGAGATAAAGTCATCATCCTAATAGATAAGGCACATTATATTATGCATGAATACCTACCAAATATCATTTGACTTTTCATCTTTCAATTCTTTTCTTTTCATCTACTCCCTTGAGTCCATTTTTTAGTTAATATATTAACCAAAAGGATGATTTTGTTTAGGATACTTTTATTTAGTCTTTAATTTCAATTTAATAGTACTCTTCTTTTTAAACATTTTAATCTCTTTTCAAATATATTGTCAGAGTAATAATAAAATTATGTTTATCTTAATTTTCTAAAATAACAAATATTTCAATTCAGATTTCAAGTTGGCCCGAACTACCTCCACCGTTAAATATAATGAAGGGAAGGAACCAAACAAAAAAGATGGGGAAAAACGAAAGAGTGAAACAAAAAGTCTTTTAGACAGAGCCAACAGATTAATTGCTGGTTTCCCCCATATTACTAAGCTTTCATTTAGAAAATGACACATTATTATGGCAATGTCATTATGGCAACACTACTATTGTGGCTTTTTCTGCAACAAAAAAGGTCCCACTTCTGTTCATGTTTTAGACTTTTTGAAAACCCCTTCATAAAAATCATAAACCAAACCTCATCCACTGCCAACAAACATAAATAATACACCTCATATCAATCAGGGTTGCTATAGAACGGTAATTATTCCTTCAATTTTAGTCAGAAGTCTTAAGTTAAAGTCATTCTTAGCCAGAAATCTCGAGTTTAAATCTCCCCGAATACATAGTCGTCTTTGTTAAGAAGTGATGTTTTATCCTCCATGTGAAACTTTCTAACACAAATTCAAATTCAGTCAGACTCCAATGTGGATATCAAAAATTATGTGAAAAACTGAAAAGGAAAAAGTACTATACTTCATAAGAGATTCAATGTGAACACAACAACTCTATTTTTTGTACTTTGTACAGGAAATTCTTTACTATTGAAAGATGAACTATTTACATAAACATATTACAAGGAAAAAGCACAAATGAAACACCAAAAAAGGTACTTCAGAATTTATACAAAAGATGGAGCAAAGTATTGCTCACAAAGTACTAGGGGGTCATCATAAGAGTCATGTAAAGATGAAGTCCTACACAATTAGTCCTCTCCCTATACATACAAAAAAAACAAGTCACAGAAAGCTCAAGCTAAGGATTCGAAGAAGAAAGCGTAAAATACTAATGCCTTTATATAGGAGGGAGTTCTAAGGCTGTTCATGCTACCGAAAGCAACAAACCAGAAACACCTCAGAGAGCCTATGTTAATAAAAGGAACTCCAGTAGTACTCAGCCCCGTTGGTGGGGTTTTATAAAGCGCGAATTCATTCATTTGAGATGTGATCAGCCACGACGAACACCCATGAAATAGTTAAAGTCGTGGTGCTGGACACCCAACTGCTTTAGCCAAGAATCAGCCACACTAAAAAGTGTTGACAGCCTCTCTTGGTCCTTCCCACTCCTGTCTGAAAGCCACACATCTCCCAGCATTTTGTAAGTGCCCAAGCCGAAAGGCACAAGGGGGATACTTTCTCCTTCCTTTCGTTTTCGTTTACCATTCTCAATGTCATCATCAAGGTCCATATCTGCACCATTATACCAAAAAGTCGGTGTAAAGGGAAAAGCAACGGTATATTCAAAAGTTCAACAAATCAAAAGACAGATCGAATAATACCTTGAAAAGAAGAAGAAAGTGTATGGAATGTGAGAAAGCATGCTGACAAGTCTTTAATAGTTCTTCCCATAGGAATGTGATATATCGGATACCTGTAATTCAATTCGAAAAAGCTTAGTGAAAAAACTCCTCCTTTTTGTTCCCCTTGCTAAACAAGCAAGTCAGCAATACCAAAAGTATACACTACAAGGAACACACAAGATCCAATTGAACACTCATCAAGTAAACCTTTTTAACACATCCCAATATAACACAACAATTTTACGCGTACACGTTTCATTAACTTAACAAAATCTACTATCAACAAACCATCAGCTCCCATGATCATTATGGAAACAAGTAGAGAATTAGCATACCAAGCAACTGACATCCAACTAGCTGGTGAAAGGTCTACACTTCTCAATGACATTAATCCAGGGTATCTTTCAGCGAAACCACTAATCTGCAAGCAAAATGAATTCGATTTTTGAATCAAAGAACTCGAAAAACAAACCAATATATACTAAAAATTCAAGCCACGTGCTTCACATGGAATCTTATATCAATAACTCCAATGCATAGAGAAAGAACAAAGGCTTCACATAACGACAGCTTATGCTACGCCTGAAAACAGAATAAAGAACAGTACTGTACTAGACATGTCACCATTGATTCCATAAGGGTAAAACCATAAATGATATGTTGATAAATGTTCACAAAATCACAAGTAAAGATACATAACCAAACTTATATCTTAAAGCACCAGCTACCAGTGTGTCAAAAAGAAGACTTTCAACAAGGGGAATAGCAGCTAAAAGGGTAAAAAGAGGATACCTTGTCCATCAAAGGGACTCTTCCATAAGGAGTTGATCTCTCAAAGTACTGAAAATAGAGATAACCCCATCTATCATTCATATGACAAAGACTATCACCTTCCTCAGATGAACATCCATCCCATCTCGACAACTTTTCGCTTTCACTCTCATCACTAAACGAATCACTGAACGATGAATCCCTCGATTCTGTCTCTTCCCTATTAAAAAATACAACACAAACCTCATTTATCTTCATAATTAACAGTTAAAACGATCATGTGTGAACGCGAGATGCTTAATGCACAAAAATTTGAGATACCCACAAAAATTTATGATGAAATTGAGATACCCAGAAAGGAATTTTAATCTACCTGAGACAATTAACAGATGATCTGCTGATAAAGATTTGAATAGCAGAAAGATAAGGGACATAATATTGTACTAATGTTTCTGCTGAATCTGTTTTAATAGGAACTCCAGCACCATAAGCACTCCATTCATCATAACAATTCCAAAGATCACCCAAAGTAAAGTATTCAACCTTTTCTCTTTCCCATGGATGCCATAGCATATTTAGATTTCTAATCTCACTCTGCACATACAACAAATCACATTCATCAAAATCAAATTGGGGGTAAAAAAAAACCCAAAAAAAAACAAAAACAAATAAACAAACCTGAGGCAAAAACTGTGAAGGGACTAATGGTGTTGTGCATTCCAAGAAACAATCAAGGTTTGATTGCAATGACCCCTTTTCCATTGACATGATTATTCAACAACCACAAACACAGAGAGAAAGAGAGAGAAAGAGATTGAAGAAACTGTTTCTCTCTCTAGACACCCAAAGAAACAGAGGAGAAGAGAAAGGAAAAAAAAAACACAGAGTAGAAATGGGGAAAAAAACAGAGAGAGGGAGAGAGAAAGAAAGAGAGAAAATGACGGGATTTGTGAATAAGAGGAGAATATTACTCGGTCTATATACAAGGTGAAAAAAATAATATTTTTTTGACGTTTGGACAACTATATTATATAGAAAAAGAAAACAAAAAGTCTATTTTTTCCTTCAATTTTCAATCTTTTTCCGGTCACCGCAAAACCCAATAATTCCGGCGTAATTTTCTCTTTTTACAGTCAAAACCCAGAAACAGTATAAACCCCTCAAAGAAAGAGTTAATTAAACTTAAAGAAAACACAAACCCATTAGAGAAAAAAGAGACTTGTCTTGAAAACAAATGAAAATAAAACCGACCCAGAAAGCAAAAACAAACAAACAGAGTATACAAGAATTGGAAAACGACGTGCTCTGTAAAAAGCAAAACAGAATCACATAAGAGAAAGAAAGAAACAAAAGCAAGTTTAGCGTAATGTATGAGAGAGAAAAGATAGAAAATGAGGAGAAAAGTTATAGTGAAGACGTTTGCATCACGCGAAGAAAACAAGGAAGCAAGCAAGCGTCTTTCTTTCAATTTAGGCTGTTACAAAACATAGATAAGTGAGGAACAGTGCAAGCTTTTTCTAAACCAGAGAAAATGATGGGGTCTAGTTGATCCTGTTGCTTTTTACTCGATATGAATTATTAGTTTCATCTACATTTTATTGATAGTTTTAAAAATATTTTTTTTGTGATTAATTAAATTTAAATATACTCCAATCATGTGAAATATATCTTTAAATTCTCGTCAAGTTAAGGTATGTCTTTCTTTTTTTTTAAGCGACTCATATTCTTATAAGAGTTTGAAATTGGTTGTTATGTTATATGTCCAGATTCAAGAAATTTTCAATACTACTTTCTAAAAATAAAATATGAAAAGAAGTATTGTCTTTCATTCCAATTTATAAATTGTGGCATAGTTCAAATTTTGAGAGTCAAACAATATTAGTTTGACGATAAATTTGAACATGAAAATTTTAAAAAAATTATAACTCAGAATTTAAAAATGTCACATATATCAAAACATAAAATGTAATTATTAGTTTTTGATATATTAAAATTTTATTCTTTTAATAATAATGGACAAGTAAAATTGAACGGAGAAAGGAGCCTAACCTTTTCTTAACGGAATTCCATGGTTTGGGATAAAAAATGAATCAACTTTCTTGATTAAAACACAACACATATGGAAATATAAAACAATGTACTAGTCATAATTTTAATTTTTTTTAATAATAATAATAATAATAATAATAATGATAATTTGATATGAATTAAATTTTGTATGCTTGCTCCTTTGGTGAACCTGTTGAACTTGACTGGAAAAGAACAAGACTCTGTATGTGAATGTGTGAGGGGGAGATTATTGGGATATAATTTAAGGCTATGAGTGTGGAATTGTATAATTTAATTGAAAGAGAGCGTTTTTTTTATTAATAATACATTAATAGTAAGATCTCTGATTAATAATAGAAGAAAAGACATATGGAAAAGATATCGTATTATAGATGTGAAAAATCTCAACTAGGTCAATATTTCTATCGTTATGTTTTTTCTTTGTTGGACAAGGTCTATCTATGGCTTCCAAAGAAATTAAAGTAGATTTACTACTAAAATTTCTTTTATTTCCTAAATTGTAATTTACTGGTTTTTGAATGAAATATTCATATTTCTAAGTCTCATTTATTTATGTTTTATATGACAGTAACAGACTACTAATAATTAGTTCAAACGTTAATTAAATTTTATTTTAGTGATAGTGGAAGAAAATCTTAAAATAAAATTAAAAAGTCAGTTTGACTACAAAACTATCTGAAGATTTGAATAACTCAATTTAATTTAAATTGTCATATAATAAAATTAACTAAACGGAATACCATTAAATTAATGGTAGAGTTTGTTCCACTTCTTTAAAAACACAACATAAAATTTTGTAAAAAACTTTGTTCGTTTCGAGGTCTTTGAAAATCTTTTGCAAATGAATTTTTCAAATTTTTTGATTTTCTTGAAGGAAACTTTGGATTACAATTTATATAAAACTTTTTTTGTTAATAGGATCGGCTTAGTGTATGTTGGTAAAAATATTTAAATAAATAAATATGACGTGAATATTTTACTCTCTTTAAATATTGGGTTGTAAAGGTGTGAATAAGAAATGAAGGGTTGTGACTCTCCTAAAAAAGGTTGCGACTTTTACGAAGGGTTGTGACATTTACAAAAGGTTGCGTCTTTTCTAAAGGTTGTGACCGTTCGAAGGGTTATGACTTTTCTAAAGGAGTTGTGACCTTTCCTACAAGGCGCAATTAACACATTTTCATACTACCCTTTGTTGGCTATAAATAGAGAGACTTACTCTCATTTTTCTGCATTGAATTCTTCTCTTCTTCGGCATAAATTTCTTACAAAACAAAATTAATCATGTCTGTGTGTGTGATCTCGTTGCAGACTTTTTGAGTTCGTTGAAATTATTGAAGTTTGAGATACCGCTACTTCTTTAATGGTTAATCCGTTTTATCTTGGGAGAAATTAATCTACATATCAAATATTTGAGGGGATTAAATTTTTTAAAGACACACAGTAGATTCTGTGGACTCGAATAGTTCTTTTCTATTTATTTTCATCTTTTATTATTTCTGATTTGTCATTCTGAATACATAAGACAACATTAAGAACATCCAAGTCTGTCACAATATATTACTCCCTCCGTCCCTAATTACTTGTCCACTTTTGAATTGACACACCTATTAAGAAAACAATTATTGACATACTGAGTTTACCATTTTACCTCTATTAATTATGAAGTGGATGGATTAAAAATTTAAGATTTTCAATAAATTGTACATTTTTCAAAGTAATTAATTGAGGATATAATAGATAAAATTATTTAGTCATTTCTTGATTTGTCAAAATGAACAATTAATTAAAGACAACTATAAAAGAAAAAGTGGACAAGTAATTAGGGACAGAGGGAGTATTCACTAGTCGAACATAGATTTCAATAGGGTGCAATCAAAATTGAATAAAGGTAAAGAAATTAACCTCATGTGTTTATTAATTATTGATGAAAATAACATTGGATTACTAGTATTAATTGTTGCAATTACGTCTAATCTCGAATGTATATCTGTTAATCAAAAAAAGATTTATGGGGAATGCCAAAAGGTGTCCCTTTATGAGGAGTTAAAAATAGCAATTAGTACTTCTAATTTCGATTTTTATATCATAAATAAATCGATTAGAGATTCTTTTAGCATAACCATATTAATCTTTCAATTGATATATACAATCAATTAATCAATCGACTTTACACCCACGCAAGGATAAACTATACTCTAAAATGCACTTAATATTAGATATAGAAACAATAAATATTAGTAAGAGTTAATTCCTCATATCAGAAAATCATTTTTTTTGTTGAAAAAAATGACTTTCTCAAAGTAATCATATGAGAAATCAAACCTCAAATATTAAGTACCTAATTAGTTATGAGTATCGTCAAGGTAAAGTTACGAGGGAGTAACGATGCTTTTCGAGTGATATTTCTAGGAATAAAGAGAATCAATTATTGTGGCGGTGAGTGATTTAGAACAACGATGAATTATGATTGAAAAAGCTAAAATTTGCACAATTTTGTAGAGTTTAAAAACAAAATTAAATAATTAATCCTTTTCCCTCGTAAAAAAACCATGTGTTTGAAAATTTTCTGTAATTAGTGAATAAAGACACCTCAATTATTAGCGAATGACAAATTTAGACCACTTCCTTTATAAAAGTATATAGTAGCCAAAAATCACATATTTATTACGAGTCCGGAGTCAAAAGGGCAAAAAAAATTGCCAAAAATTCCAAAAGGGCACATCATATTTTTTTAAAACCAAAACGGCAAATTCGCTCCTGCCGGAGCGATTTTCCTCTGACACATATTAACGCCGTGTACTCCGTTAACATAAAATCGCTGCCAGGGCAGCGATTTTTGTCTAATTTTTTTTTCTTCTTTTTTCACTAAAATCGCTGGCACAACAGCGATTTTTTAACTCTAATTAAAAAAAATTTGTAAAAACTTTTTTTTGGAACATCGCTGCCCTGGCAGCGTTTTCCTTAATTTTTTTTTCGAAAATCTTTTCTTAATTAGACTGCCTTTTCAGCTTTTTTTGTTAAAAAAATTATTTTTTAATAAAAACCCTGCCTTGTTTTCAAAACGAAAAACAATTTTAAAAAATAAAAATTGAAGAGAAATGAATTTAAAAAAAAAGAAAAAAAAATAACTAAAAAGCTGTCAAGGCACAATTTTCAGCCTTTTGACAGCTTTTTTACAAAAAAAAAAAATATATATATATCTTGAAATTGGCAGCGATTTCGGTGGAACTAGTTTTTTTTTTAAAAAAAAATCGCTGACCGGGCTGGCATGCGGAAAGCAAGAGCGAGCTTCTTCGCTCCATACGTTGGTCCAAGATCCAAGGCAGCGATTTTTTTGTAAAAATATTCTTTTATTTTATTTTATTTTTTTTTAAATCGCTGCCTGTGCAGCGTTTTTTGCTATTCTTTTATTTTATTTTTTATTTTTTTAAATTCTTTTGATTTATTTTTAAAAAAATTTCTATCAACCAGGCAATATCTAATTTTTGAAATCGCTGCCTTGGCAGCGATTTTAGTGAAGAATTTTTTTAAATAAAGGAAATCGCTGCCAGGGCAGCGAAATTCCCCCCTAACTTTTTTTAAAAAAAAAAATATCGCTTCTGACGCAGCGATATCATAAATAAAAATAGTCTTATATATTCATGATCATTATTTGAATTGGAGTGTGCCAGAAAATGCAGTGTTTTTAAGGAAACAGGTTACACAAAGGCACGATGTCCTACTCGATTTTAAATATATTGTCTATATTTTTAAGATGAATGTAATTTTTCTGTCTTGTTATTAATATTATAATATATCATTTTTAAATATTTGTGTATATGAATTTAATTTGTCTTGTTGCATTTTAAATATATTGATTAAATTAATCTTTCAAGTAAGTTAAAAAGTAAAAAGATAATTTAATATTTTGTAAGTAACTACA
The DNA here is from genome assembly GCA_036250505.1 of Solanum acaule. Lineage (NCBI taxonomy): Eukaryota > Viridiplantae > Streptophyta > Magnoliopsida > Solanales > Solanaceae > Solanum > Solanum acaule. The sequence goes on along the minus strand of JAJOOR010004012.1, from coordinate 8 downwards.
TTTATATT
>JAJOOR010004011.1:0-25153 GCA_036250505.1 Solanum acaule | reverse complement strand
ATGCTAAGCACTGGGCGTGAGGTGGTGTGTTAAAGAATGACAAAAGTCTCACATCGGTGGTTAATGAGATGGGTGGACTCCTTATAAGGTTTGGGCAATCCTCCTCCCTTTGAGCTAGCTTTTGGGGTGTGAGTTAGGCCTAAGACTTGAGCTAGCTTTTGGGGTGTAAGTTAGACCTAAGACCTAATTGGCCGGGTCGTGCCTCCGACGCTGTTACTTTGAAGAAATTAGAGTGCTCAAAGCAAGACTAAGCTCTGATACCATGTTAAATTAGGTCAAAAGCCAGCTCAAAGGGAGGAGGATTTCCCAAACCTTATAAGGAGTTCACCCATCTCATTAACCACCGATGTGGGACTTTTGTCATTCTTTAACACCCAATTTATGTGGTATAGTTTGAATTTCGAAAATCAAACATTTTAAATTTGATCATGAATTTGGATATGAAATCTTTAAGTTTTTTGAATAAAAAACTACATAAAAACAATATTTAAAAATATATGAAAAATTACAAAAAAAAAAAAAAAGGCTAATTATGAATGTCCATCTCACTTGATGAGTACTAGACACGTTCATTTAAATTTAAAACTCTGATGGTTATATAATGTCTATATTTTAATTCCTGCATTAATCTTTATTTAACTTGTTCGTGAACCATTATTTCTATCCCCCCCACCCCACCCCACTAAATTATTCATGCTTCAATTCTTATCTAACTAGGTAATTTATCCAAGCTTCGCGCGGGCATAAATAATATTTCTAAGCTTTTAAACAACCTTATCAATAATTGACTATTATAAGAAAGATGAAAAAAAAAGAGTAAATTTTAGTAGGTTTTAAGAACATTTCAACAGAAATTAAATGATTTGACATTATCACATATCTCAAGAATTGTAAATATATAATGAATGATTAAAAATATCTTGATATCTAATCATTTTTATCTTTTACATAATTTATCATAATATATATGTGTGTGTGTGTGTGTGTGTGTGTGTGTGTTTGCTGATATAATTGTCTTGTTAAAATTGAGTGATATTTTTATGTAGCGATGAATCATCACTTTTTCTATTTTTTTGTACATGAAAAAAATAGAATCTGATAATTTTATGGTTAGAAGACCGTTAAAAAATGTACACCACAATAACATAATTAATTTTTTTTTAGAGAAAATCTGCTTGTCTTAGGTCAAACTTTCAGCACTTTTCGTTATTGTTACTTTGTTACTCTAACAAAATTTATAGAAGGAGAAAAATATATTTGAAACAATAGCAAAATAATATTGTTGACCCTTTTAGAAGTTCATTCTTTATTAAACTGCTGCTCTGAAGGCCAATCTAAATGCTTCATCAATGCAACGTTACAACTTTTTCAGAAATATGTACGTATAATTGTTGCATTGTGAAAGTACAAGTAGATCAAAATGTTGAATTCTAGACTCATGTTAAGAAAATATTCTTGAACATGAAAAAATTAAAAATGGGTCTAACCTAGATAACTCTATTTTGTAGCTTCAGTTATTACTTTTATTTATAGTAAGTTTTCTTTCATATTCTTCAAATTAAGCTTGCTGAAAATAGTCATAACTCACACAAAAAATATTTAGAAGAGTCGAATGAGAAGGAAAAAAGAAAAACATTAAAAGGACGAACTTTGTCCAAGTGAGATCATATACAACACTTCAATTAACTTTCAATCCTTAAAGTACTCATAATACCCACTGATAAAATTTAGTAAAAATAGATTAACTTACAATATAAAAGCCAAAAAATATTGGCATGCAAAGTTATTAACTCTCAAATGATTTTTTAATGATGAAATTAGAGATTTGTAGAGATATTTTTATTATACCTTCAACAATTCCAGTAGAGAAAACTTGTCTGAATACTCAATTAACGTTTGTTATTTAATCTGCACTAACAAATATTTATAACAATAACTTTGCAGAAACATAAACAACAAAGTTTAAAGCATGTACTTAAAAACAACAATTAATAATATAAGCATAAATTAATGATTGTAAAAAGCATACCAGGATATGTATCAATAGAATGAAACAGAATGAAAAAAATCGAGCCCATGAAATTCACAATGCCCCCTTAAGGGAATTATTCTCCTCTAGTACCCAAGGTTTAAAGGAATAGATCCTCTCAGGATAGAACAATTCTATTCACCAGAGTATTGATACAAAAACAATTGTGTCAGTGAGCCACTCAACAGGAGCAAAGTACACAAATATTTAACTGTCCAGAAGTAGAAGAAGTTCGGAAGTAGAAGAAGTTCGGAATTTTCGTTGTTTTAAAATGAGAGAAAATTCATCTATTTATAGACAACAAAGGATAGTGTGAACAAATGCTTATTGTGCCTTATCGGAAAGGTCACAACTCTTTGAAAAAGTTACAATCCTTCGGAAAGGTCACAACATTTCATAAACGTCACAACTTTTCATAAAAGTCACAATTTTTCATGAAATAGGAAAGCTAGTTTTGAAAATAAAATAAATTAAAAAAGGATCCTGATTTGTGGTGACGCCAAGTAGGTGGACCTAGGATTCTCTTTTATATAAATATATGAGTTTTAAGTTACAGTAGCTCTTAATTATAAAATATTACTCTATATTATATTCATATGAACATTATTGCATTTCCTTTCACTTCATTTTGAAGTAATTAATACCTTTGGTTGATTTCATCCCAATTTATTCTCATTTTGTATTTTTTTAAAAAGGGAAAAGGCTCATTTATATCCCAGCTCTAACTGAAAACAATTTTGGTTTTGCAAAATCATTTTTTACACATGATCAATTATGATTCAACCACGACATTAACTAAATCATTTTCTTAAAGATAAAAAGCTTAACTATGTCACTTTAGTTAACAAATAATGGGATAGACGGACCTTTTCTTAAATGAAAAGGACATAAATGAGGCAAACTTTTGATGAATGACATAGATGAGTCTTTTCTCAAAATTTGATTACATATTTAAGTGTTTTCGCTTTAAAAAGAAATAGTCACATCATACTATTCATTCCCAAATAATAGTGTACCTAAATGTCGAAAATAATTGCACCTTATTTCATCTTCAGAAAGAAACAGGAATATTATTGGCCCCTTATAATTGAGCTACACTAGATTCATGTTTCTTAATTAGTCTTATCATCCTTGTTATGAAAAAAATACCAAAATCTTCTAAATAAATTCCTAAGGTATATGGTGAATAAAATATTTATGAAATAGAAATTAGATGAAGGCACAACTTATGGAAGTACAAGGTTAATTGGACTTGGTACAATAGTACAAAATTTTAAATTATTTAAACAATTGGTCATGAAGCCCATCAATACTTACTATATTATAAATATTAAAATCGAAGGAATATTTTTGACAAATTGAAATATTAAGTTTCACTATCTAAAAGATATATAACAGTGACGTCAATTTTTTCAACTTTTATATTTCTTTTTAGCTAGTGGCTGGGGAGAGTCAATGACTACTCATAGATACGACACTTTCCACCTATTTTTTGAACCAAAAATAAAATAAAATACAAGTTAGAATTGATGTTTCATTTTCTTTAAAAAAAAAAATACTTCTAAATTGTCCACAGTGGGACATCTTATTACATTATAAAAGGAAGAAAAAAAATAGAGAGGAAGAAATGTTTATACTTTTAGACTAGCTTTTGAAAAGTTTAAATATCTTCATAAAACTTATATCTGTCAATATATTAATTACGTATATTTTTCCTCAAAAATCATATTTAAAAAGTATTCGTGCCGACACTACACACAAAAACCCACACACATTTTGTGTCCCACAAAATTTGTTATTATTTGTTATTATTATAGATGTTTTAGTATTACCAACTTTGTAACTAATTTTATTGCAAAACCACTATAATTATATATATATGCTATTTAGTTAAACACAAGAAAACTTTAAAATTTTCTTAATACTTATTTATTCAACCCTCTATTATTATTAATAATAGTGAAAAAGTTGCGTAAAAAGATGGAGGAGTGAAAAACCAAAATTATACAAAATAATGTTTGTTTGTTATTTTTCTACCTAATGTACAGTATTCATATTGAAGCTCGATTATATTCAAATTCACATCGTGTAAGACCCTATTCAGTAAAGGCTTCCTAACAAGAATTTTTTCACACCCAAAACTTGAACCTTAAACATCTAATTAAATAACAAACATCCTCATTCACTGGATCATGATACAAAATAATATTTGTGTTATGCCAATAATCATTACAAAGAAGCGAAAAGTGGAAGGCCTACCAATTAGGCACCGTCCACAGGGCGGCAAAGATTCTATAAGCATTCTAGTTTTTCCACTACATACTTATGCACGCCAAATTGATTATTAACGATAAATTTAAATAATACGAGATAATAAAATTTAGAAAATAATTAAATAATATGATATTTAAATTAATAATACAATACAACCATTCAAACAAGTTAATGAAATATTATTATAAGAAATATATATTATAACATAACATAAAAAATCGATTAAAATACATAAATATTATGATAATAACCACAGCACACCCTAGTATTAATATACTTTAATAGTCATTATTAGTCAATTTAATACAAAAACATTTAACTAGTTAAAGGATTAAGAAAAGTACTAATTGCCAACTCTTTAACAAAATATTCCACTTTTTCTCCACTAATTATAAAAATTAAAGAAAGAGAGGGAGGGAATGAAGAAAGCTTAGTTGGAAGGGACCCAACATGACAACCTTTCTCCCATGTGAAAGGACTCAACAAATCTCAATCCCCACCGCCCTAAATGAATGGAAATAGATTTCCAAATTCATAATATTTTGCCTCCTCCTATGACTAGTCAGTCCAAAATATTGGTGAGCTATTTCAATAAGGCAAAATATGAAGGACCCCCCACCCACCCTCTATCATATCATACCCCATAAACTGTCTTCTAAGATTTTGGTACACTACAAAAAAAGATAATTTGATAGTCTTAATCAGAAGAGTATTTGTCTAAGCTATCATTTCTAGTCCATTAATACTTCTTTAAAATGTTATATATGTTTTACCAAAATGAATAATATTTGGAAGTAGAGGGAGTATTTGAGTTTTTAAGGTGAACTAGTGGCAGCTACCTTTTTAGCTTCTGTACATATCTTTTCTACAACTACAATCCCCATGCTTTTACCTTTTTTGATTCCTCATTGACACCTTTCAGTATGATTGTCTAGTATTTCAACATTTTGCCCATTCCTATGTTGTAAAAGCTAAAATAAGTGAAAAGACCTGAATGCTAATGTTGTAAAGCTGAAACTTTTGGAAAATCTTAAAATCAATAGTAGATCAAAATGGAAAATGTCTACAATTTCATGTAATATATTAAGAATTGGTGTAACTATGAGAAAATACACAACATAAATCTTAAAATATTTATAAATAAGTTTTGAGAATCTTGAAAGCTTTTTAACATAGTCATAATACCTGCCTGCTGCTGAATTTGACAGAGATCCTTCCCAGGTGGTAAAAAAGTTAACCTGGAAAAAAAAAGGATAGAAACAGGTGAAAGTAGAGAGCCCAGTTAAGATGGGGTAGCTAAGGCATGAAGTGGGGCATTTCTGTAGTGAATTTAGATCTAATCATCTTTAAACCCTCTATTGATTTAAGAGAAAGTAAAGCCAGCAATTATGCAGAAAGAGACCACCTTCAGTCATATATTAACTATAGTCTGTATACATTAATCAGACCTGGTCCAACACACAGTGTTTTTGGTAATGCACAGCATCATGATAAACACCCTGGCCCTTCACTGCATAGCATAAGTCATAGATAGAGAATAAATCTTAAAATAAAAACAATGAACTATTTTATTAAGGTACCAATTGGAAAATGATTTTTCCTTTATATTTAAGCAATGTATTTACACAAATAGACAACCCAAAAGTAGCAGAAGTTTCTGTATATCAAAGTTGTATAGCTGCCAAGTCAGCATCCTATGTGGACTTGGAGGAATAAAAGGTGACAGGAGGTGGGGGAAGGGGATGGTGAAGGGGTGATTACTCTGCCTTTTGCTTTTGAGTTACCACACCATCTTCATTACCTCTGCTTTTAGCCTGCTTTGAAACATTCTTTAATTTTTTTACTTTTTTTATTACTTTCCTGTTTCTACATTCATCTATTCATCATTCCCTTAATAGCACCACATTCTCCCTGAAATTCATTTCTCTTCCCTTCTTCCTTTTGTCCCTCCATATCAATTCATCGATCTCTTATAACAATTCTCCTTTGAGTTCCATGATCAAATAGTCTCAACTACTGCCATGGTGAGCTTGTTTATTATGATCAATAGTTTATCTTGTTCTGTTTCAATAGATGAAGGACTTATCAATTGTTGACCTCTGTAATAATCTTTTGTGATTCAGGGAACTCCTGTAAACATCATAGTTGGATCCCAGGTGTGGATTGAGGATCCTGATGATGCCTGGATTGATGGAGAAGTCACAGAAATTAAAGGCTCAAATGCCACAGTAGCCACAACTAATGGGAAGACGGTAAGCAGTCTTATTCTAATCAATAAGTTCAGAGCCTCACAGAAATTTGATGTTGATAGCATCTTTCACGGAATATACTATGATTGCAAAAAAAGGATGTCTGAACAATATTAGTGTCAAAAAGCAGATGTAGTATAATATCAAAGTTATACTGTATAGTATATGAAAATTAGGACCTTATTAGCTTTAATAAGCTATTGAAACACATACAACCTGGAATAGGACCTTATTAGCTTTAATAAGCTATTGAAACACATACAACCTGGAATAGAAGTTCCCCAAAAAATGACATTGGTCATGGAACAAATAGGAATGTAATAGTTCAATATGATCAATCAGATATAAAACAACAAAGGACTTTTTTCCTGTCTCCTGTCTCACATTCTTGGAAAACAATCGAATTGAGGGTTCATACCTGTAGGGCAGCTTATGCAGCTTTTCCTTTTGCCTTCAGCAGATGTATTAATGATTTTCATGATAGGTGTACTCTGTTATGAAGATTTTGGAATGTGGTCCCTTGATATTTTTAGGATGCAATAATCATGACTTCTACAAACTAAAGTTTTCAACATGCGAACAATGAAAATCTAATTATATTAAGACATTGAACTACTTTCTGCTTCAGACAGTTGCTTCTATTTCTAGCATATACCCAAAGGATACTGAAGCACCACCATCTGGGGTTGATGACATGACCAAGTTAGCTTATCTCCATGAGCCTGGCGTTCTGAATAACCTTGCTTGTCGGTATTCTCTAAATGAGATATATGTAAGTCATACTTTTCAGTCGATGATGAACTTCACAAAGAGTAGCTACAGAAAACAAGTCTTATTGATGTAAAAATATCCACAATCTTGCAGACTTACACGGGGAATATCCTAATTGCGGTCAATCCATTTCGGAGACTTCCACATCTGTATGATACCCATATGATGCAGCAATACAAGGGAGCCCCATTTGGAGAGCTAAGTCCACATCTTTTTGCAGTGGCAGATGCCTGTTATAGGTAAATCAGAAGTGCAACTGAAATTATTTGGTTATGCCATGCAAGAAATGAATAACTTGCCTAATCTAACAAGTTTGTCAGGGCATTGATAAATGAGCATGGCAACCAGTCTATCTTGGTCAGTGGAGAGAGTGGTGCTGGTAAAACTGAGACAACGAAAATGTTAATGAGATATCTCGCGTTTATGGGTGGAAGGTCCGGCACTGAAGGAAGAACAGTCGAGCAACAAGTTTTGGAGGTGGGCAATAATTGCTCTTTACTACTATACTCGAATGATCTACAAGTTAACAATGCAAATGCAAATTCATATTTCTTCTTTTTCAGTCCAACCCAGTTTTAGAAGCATTTGGGAATGCAAAGACTGTGAAGAATAACAATTCCAGGTAAACCAAAAATGACATCAGAGATTTTATCACTATTATATTCATTTTGATTTTCATATCCTCCCTCTACAAAATATTGACATGACTGAGTCGTTGTACCAGTCGTTTTGGTAAATTTGTTGAAATTCAGTTTGATAAGCACGCGAAGATTTCTGGGGCTGCAGTTAGGACATATCTTCTTGAAAGGTCGCGTGTTTGCCAAGTCTCAGACCCAGAGAGAAACTACCATTGTTTTTACATGCTTTGTGCTGCACCACCAGAGGTGAGTTCCATGGGACAGCCCATTTGCAAACTCTTTACAAATGATATTGAGCTTCCACCTAGATGATCTACGGAATCTTTTACAGGATGTGAAAAGATTCAAACTTGGGAATCCAAAAACATTTCATTATCTAAACCAAAGTAGCTGTTACGAAGTTGCAAATGTTGACGATGCAAGAGAGTATCTTGAAACTAGAAATGCTATGGATGTTGTTGGAATCGGTCAGGAGGAGCAGGTGTGTGCCCAGAATATAGAAGAAATTGGAAAAATCCCATTATGCACCAAGAATATATTAAAACCTATACTCATCATTTCTGTAGGAAGCTATATTTCGTGTTGTAGCTGCAATACTCCATCTCGGAAACATTAACTTTGTGAAAGGAAAGGAGGCAGATTCCTCCAAACTAAAAGATGAGAAGTCACTTTTTCATCTGAAGACAGCTGCAGAGCTATTCATGTAAGAGGATATACCTTAGTTTACCTCAACTCAGAACTCAAGGCGCTTAAACTTTGAACTAATAAACATATGCACAGGTGTGATGAGAAGGCACTAGAAGACTCACTTTGTAAGCGTGTCATTGTAACTCCTGATGGAAACATCACAAAACTACTGGATCCAGCAGCTGCAACCACGAGCAGGGATGCCCTGGCAAAGACCGTATACTCCAGATTGTTCGACTGGTAAGCAATATATAGAATGTGGCTCCCATACTAAGTTTCTCCCTGGCTGCAAAACTGTGGGTGGTATCTAAGCTCATGAGAGGGGAACATCTTAATACTAACAAAGCAAAAATGAACTTTCTCGACTGCAAACAATTGGATACTTACGGCATTAACAGCGAGGGAGAGCAAAAGTTACAAGTTTATTGTGAAAGAAATACAGAATAACCTGGAACCTGATAGGCAATAACATTTACTGCACAGGAATGTGACTTTATATATGTCGCAACTTTTTCCTAATGAAGCTCTGGATGATCACAGGAAGCCACAAGTAATGCATAATTATACCAAAATTTTCTAATTCTTTTGTCACAATAATTCTGATTATAAAGAATAAGCTAATAACTAATTGGGGCTTCTCATAAAGAACAAAAGAGATTCAATGTATAGAAGAGTGATCAGACAGGATTGAAGATGATGGAGAATTTTTCTAGCTGAAATTTCTTATTGATTGAATGATGTCATGTATGTTTCAAGCCTGGTTTCCTATTTTAGTTTCAAATTTTGAAACCAACCCATAGTGGTGTTTTGTGTCCTGTTGACATGCAGATAGTCAATCTCTAGAAGAATGATGGCTGCTTGCACAGAGAGTCAGTATCATATTAGTTCAAAAAGACATTCAGAAATTCTATTTTTTGGTTTATTAGCATTATCTAGCATAACTCTAGATCACGAAAAAACAACATTCAAAATGAAATCCTCTTGACAGCTTCTATGTGGCAGGCTTGTGGACAAGATAAACAATTCAATTGGACAGGATCCTGAAGCAAAAAGCATAATTGGCGTCCTTGATATATATGGCTTTGAGAGCTTCAAAATCAACAGGTTTGGATACTTGTTTTCTCGACTTCTGAGTATATAAAATCTTTACCTCAAACTTAACAGCTCGTTTAATGCTTAACCTCAGTTTTGAGCAATTCTGCATCAACCTAACAAATGAGAAGTTGCAGCAGCATTTTAACCAGGTAAATCATGAGAACCTTTATTCACTCTTCAGTGCCTTCATTTTTCACTCCCATTTAAAATAAAGTAGAATATTAAATAGAAACTCTGTTTTTACAGCACGTATTCAAGATGGAACAAGACGACTATACGACAGAAGAAATCAACTGGAGTTATGTGGAGTTTGTAGATAACCAAGATGTTTTAGATCTTATTGAGAAGGTACCCTCATTCTGACTGCAGACATTTTTGTCACACTATTTTAATTTAACAAGCAAACCTTTGATAACCTTGCATCAAATTTGCAGAAACCTGGAGGCATTATTGCTCTTCTTGATGAAGCTTGGTACGCAAACTTCCTCTTTTCAACACCAAAACTACCTGTGAAAGTAGGATAATTTGCTAGACAAAGTCATTAAATTCTCAAAACACAGTGTATAACGTCTTTTTCCTGAATTATAAAGAATGATTGAAGGAGAAGATATAACTTAATTTTTTTCTTGCACAGTATGTTCCCAAAAGCAACTCATGAGACATTTGCCCAAAAGATGTACCAGACATACAGATCCCATAAACGGTTTAGCAAGCCAAAACTTGCTCGTACTGACTTTACAATCAATCATTACGCTGGTGATGTATGTTAACTTGAGATATTTGGTCATTCAATTGTCAGTCAAAGAATTCTGGTCATCTTAAATCTTTGATCAAACAGGTTACTTACCAAGCAGATCACTTCCTTGACAAAAATAAGGACTATGTGATAGCAGAATTTCAAGCTCTTCTGATGGACTCAAAGTGCTTTTTCGTTGCAAACCTCTTCCCTCCATTGCCCGAAGAATCGTCCAAGCAGTCCAAGTTCTCATCCATCGGCACACGGTTTAAGGTAAGTCTATAAACAGGACAGAAACAAGTATATTTACTTCAGAAAATCCTATGAACCTAATTTATTTTCAAACGGAACTTCAATTTGCAGCAACAACTGCAATCTTTAATGGAGACCTTGAGCACTACAGAGCCACATTACATCAGATGTGTAAAGCCCAATACAGTTCTAAAGCCAGGAATATTTGAGAACATGAATGTATTAAACCAATTAAGATGTGGGGTAAGTTAAAGTGCTCCATGTACTTTTTGGTGCTTTCATTTTCTACTCTCAATCAAAAAAATATGTGATTCTTCATAGTTCTCTCTCTGACAAACCTTTTGTGACACTTTTGCAGGGTGTCTTAGAGGCGATCAGGATAAGTTGTGCAGGATACCCAACAAAAAGAACATTCGATGAATTCCTTGACCGCTTTGGAACGTTAGCTCCAGATGTTCTTGACGGGTATATATCACAATCGGTTATAACTTGGTTTCACATCTTAAATCCTTTTCAGGAAGAAACAAATACTGGAAGTTTGAGGCAGGGAGAAATATATTATACACTAGTAGTAGCAATACCATATTTGCACCAAACAGTCTTCTTTAGAGTCATAAACGTTATTGTATGTACATGAATAGCATCGACATACTGATATATCACAAGCTAATCCCCTTTCGTTGAAGCAGATGTGATGAGAAGTCAGCATGCATTGCAATTTGTGATAGAATGGGCTTAAAGGGTTATCAGGTATTACACCTAGACTATTGCCATACTTCTTATAAAAAGAAATAAACCATTTCCACAAAACTGGACATAAAATTGCACATTTTATGGATTTGTTCATGAAATAGAGTCTTCTATCTATTTTATTCAGATTGGGAAAACCAAAGTTTTTCTCAGAGCCGGGCAGATGGCTGAATTAGATGCCAGAAGAACAGAAGTTCTAGCTCATGCTGCAAAGCGCATTCAGAGACAAATTCGAACATATCTTACCCGAAAGGAGTTCATAGCCCTAAAGAGAGCTACAATTCATTTCCAGAAACTTTGGAGAGGTAACTTGTACCGCAATGATACAAATGACCACTCATTTATGGTAAAAATCAGAAGTGTCAGCATAATATGTGCAACAACAAGATTGGCACTTTTTGCATACATGCTGATTTGACATATTCTAGTTTTGGCATGTTCTGAATTTTCCCTAATAGGGTTCCAACTACTTTTCTTAATATTAATCTTACAAATATGTTAATCAACACAATGCTACATTAGCTTTCCCATTTTTATATGGTGTTCTTGTCGGGACTTTGAGAAAAAAATTATGTTCTACCTACCCAGCACAACTTGCCAGAGTGCTGTATGAGCAAATGAAAAGGGAAGCTGCTTCAATCCGCATACAGAAACATGCGCGTTCTCATTCAGCAAGAAAATCTTACAAGGAATTACAGGCAGCAGCTGTAGTCATTCAAACAGGGATGAGATCTATGGCAGCACGAAATGAATATAGGCAGAGGAGGAGAAATAAAGCAGCTAAAATAGTTCAGGTAATTAGATTGCACCAAAAAAGGTGAATTTGCATCCTACGTTCATTCGTCTGACAAAAGTTATTTCAAGGTAAACAGAATAAGAAAACCACATCTAAAGAGGGTCCAAATCTATTTTGTACTGTCAGTATTGGCTTCCTGAAATTAACCTTCTGTTGGGCACTAATATGAAGATAATCAGAAGTTACCTTATTACCTCATATTCAATTGTAAGACTGATTATAAAAAGACATAACATCGCCTTATTTTCTTACTTTGTCTTTTATTTTTGCAGACTCAATGGAGAGGATTCCATGCCTTCTCAACTTATAAACAGAAGAAAAAAGTAAGTCTTTCACTTCAATGTCTCTGGAGAGGCAGGTTAGCGAGGAAGGTGCTTCGGAAATTGAGGATGGTGAGTGTTTCTTGTTTAGTGAAAAGATTGGCATTACTGCTTATTCAAATCCATTGAAGTGCCACTATATCTGCTATATGTTAACTGGCATAAAAAATCTTCTCCAATGCAGGATGCAAGAGATACTGGGGCACTTAAAGAAGCAAAGGACAAACTGGAAAAGCGTGTCGAGGAGTTAACATGGCGATTAGATTTTGAAAAACACTTGAGGGTATGTACAATCAATATGCTTGCTCTAAACGGAAACAGCATAACAGTCGAAAAAACTCCAAGCTGGGTTCTATAGAGCAATGCTTCTATTATAGTTGCCTGAAACTCAATAAAATAGAGTTGTTTGAGACCAAATGTTATAGAGTTGGGGGCTCACTAGGGAGGCACACATAGCGAAGGCCAAAGGAAACATCATTAGTGCATCACAGTCAGTCAGAGTATACTTACATGACTGCATAAAATTATAACTCTGACTTGTGATAACACTTGGGATGAGAGAGAATTTTCACTTGTGAAGAAATGTAGATTTTTGGTAATTAGAGTTTTCTTACACTATCAGTAAACAGTAAATGATTTTATGACATAGTAATAGTAAGAACAAAAACATTGTGTTTCTCCAGATTGATCTCGAAGAAGCAAAGGGGCAAGAAATTTCAAAATTGCAAAAAGCTTTACAGGAAATGCAAACACAACTAGACGAAGCCCATGATGCAATTATTCACGAGAAAGAAGCAGCAAAGATAGCCATTGAACAAGCTCCTCCAGTTATCAAGGAGGTACCAGTGATTGACAACACCAAAGTGGAGAAGCTGACAGAGGAAAACAGCAAACTCGAGGTAAAATCAAAAAACATAATTCTACGTATTTACAGTAATTGGTACAGCATCGAGCCGTTCCAAAAACCTTTGGAGTTTGTTTGCGAAGTAAGAAGTCAAGTGAGATGATAAAAACATGTAGAAACTTAGTCATAACCACCTCCCCAAAGAAAGGGGTTTGAAACAAAGAAAAGTTTCATTAAGATATTTGACCATAAAAGGAAAATTCTGGAAATCAATGTAGTCAATGAAAAGCGGGAAGATAAAAATTTATTTGAGGTATGAAGATTATCCATACTTAAAAATGTAAAACAAAAACTTTCACAATTAAAACAAGAAAATCCACTCACTGCAATCTCTGCAGCAGAATACATATACGTCATAAATTAGTGTGCTTCTAACAGCATCACATCTGATGCAATTTACCTGTCATATATTCAGGAAGAAATCAGAGAGCTCAAGAAGAGAGTAGAAGACTTCGAACAGAGCTACAATGAAGTTGAAAAAGAATGCCAGGCCACACGTAAAGAGGCAGAAGAATCTCAGCTAAGAGTTTCGGAGTTCCAAGAGTCCATAGAAAGGTAGTTCCTTTACTTCTTTGTGTAGTATGTTGAAGTGACTGAAGCTTGAAAATAATACAAATTGAATTACTATGAAACTTATTGTCTTACTTGTTCTTCTTAATATTTATTTTCAGATTACAACTGAATCTATCCAACCTTGAATCGGAGAATCAGGTTCTCCGTCAGCAGGCTTTAGTAGCATCAACAAATGAGGCCCTTTCTGATGAAATGGACATGTAAGTATACACATCTTGGAACAACCTATGCAAGCTAAAATGTTGCGACTAGGCACCAAGAAAAGCTAGAGAAGATAGTTATCCTTCATTTAGAAGACAGATAGTACACTTATATTTACGTTGATATCTCAACGAAACAGGCTCATATTTCACGATCGACACTTTAATTTGAGCATACAAATATGGACATAAACCCAAAGAAACAATTTACACTGTTTGTGTAAGTTTTACAAGATATAATTGCTTCAAGAATACTTACCTGGACTTATTTCTTAAAGAATGGAACAATATCCTTGAGAAACTTTTAATCTTGAGTTAGCTTCCAGAGATAATAGCATTTTATTAAATAGAATTCAAATGAAGTTGATTTTTCCTCGTAATCAGACTCAAGAACAAGATTAAAGACTTGGAGTCAGAAAACGAGCTTCTCCGCACTCAAAGGGTAGTTGTGGAGCAAGTAGTAAGTTCAGATGATCCGGCACCTAAAGGGCTTGAGGTAAGCTAAAATTTCCTCCTTTTTCATTGTAAGCATCTTAACTTGTAGAATTGCAAACGCCACTCAATCCTAACTGGGTTATTTCAGACCGTTGATATCACATATCCAGCTGATAATGGACATCAAACAGAGGAAGTGCATGAAGAAATGAAAGTAGAACAACAAATACCTAAGGTATATAAGCTTCTCACCAATGGCTGTTAGCCTGTTATTCACTAAAGGACCATAACAGTCAGAATATGCTAATTCTAAATGATACCTAAATTCTTTCTGCAGGATTCTAGCCCTCCCATCTCTTTAACTAAGCAAAGATCCTTGACAGATAGGCAGCAGGCAAGTAGAAGAAACTTGAACTTTACAAGTTGATATGATAGATAAAGTTGTGATGGTTTTGTAGTAATCGCTGATTACTTCTGTTTTCATTCTTCAATAATCAGGAAAACCATGATATACTGATAAAGTGCCTTGCGGAAGACAAGCGATTTGACAAGGGAAGACCAGTAGCTGCATGCACCCTGTACAAAGCACTTCTGCAGTGGAGATCCTTTGAAGCAGAAAAAACGAATATATTTGATAGGATTATTCATACCATCCGATCATCTATAGAGGTGAAATTTTACTATGATCCATTGTTGACTAGGAATGGTCCTAATGAATGATCAAATCTAAATCAATTTAGACTCCCAATTGACAAAAATTCATTGACATTTTCAATGAAGGATCAGGATAACACCGGTGATCTAGCCTACTGGCTGTCAACATCTTCAACTCTGTTGTTCCTTTTGCAAAGCACAATTAAAGCTGGTAATGCACCTACTAGGTCCCCATATCGTAATCGCAGCTCACCTACCACATTGTTTGGAAGAATGGCACAGGTAAATATTCATAGTATAAGCTTTTGACCATGTATAGACATGCAGAACATTGACATTTCAAGAGTCAACAGCAGGGTTTTCGTTCAACTTCATTAAGCATGGCAATTTCCAGTGGATACAGCGGAATTGAGGGAAGCCCAAATGTCCGAACAAGGATTGAAGCTAAATACCCAGCACTATTGTTTAAGCAACACCTAACTGCTTGCGTTGAGAAAATATATGGAATGATCCGCGACAACTTAAAGAAAGAAATAAGTCCATTTCTTAACCAATGCATACATGTAAGCAAGCACCATTTTTTAACGAAAGAATCCCTTGTCAGTAATTTTGCAGCAGTCTCAAGGTAAATTCTAAAACTAATTGACAGGCACCAAGATCTGCAAGGATAAATCCTTTAAAAGGATCATCTAGAAGTATACATTCAAACATCATCGCGAAACAACAGGCATCCAGCGTACACTGGCAAAACATTGTGAATAGCCTAGACAATACATTAACCATACTCTCAGAAAATAATGTAAGTGAAGTAACATCTTGTTGTCAGTTTTCTTAAATCTTATGTCTAGAGAAGCTCTTCAGTTTTCATGAGTGGCATCTGTGTTTTCAGGTCCCTTCCACCATTACAAGGAAAATACTCAGTCAGGTGTTCTCATACATAAATGTCCAGCTTTTCAACAGGTATTCAGCTTGTATTCCAAATTAACTGTTTTCACTTTAGAAGTAACCTAAATGTCCTCAATCCTAATGTAAGACATATGAAAACTTTTCAGCTTGTTGCTTCGCCGTGAATGCTGCTCATTTAGCAATGGGGAATATCTGAAGGCGGGTCTGCAAGAACTGGAAAGTTGGTGTTCCAAAGCAACAGAACAGGTGAGCAAAAGTTGTTCAGAGTAATAACCTGATGTTCAAATAATAGAAACAACATTTTAATTCGTTCTTATGGAACAGTATGCTGGATCTTCGTGGGATGAACTTCAACACATAAGGCAAGCTGTAGGATTTCTGGTAAGCTATCATCCAGACTCTCACTCTGTAAGCAGATCTCCTCATAGCTGAGTACTTAAATTATCATGCCTCAACCTCGCAGGTGTTACATCAAAAATCTCAAAAGGCATTGGATGAGATCACGAGTGACCTCTGCCCGGTAATTAACTTCTGTTCTTAAAAAGAAAAAAAATCAAAGTCCCCACAACTTCCCTCCTAACTACTTTTTCTTTTGGTTTTCTAAAAAGAAAAAGAACTCACTTCTCATTTCAAGATCACTAAGAGGCTAAGTGACAACGATATTAGAATTTAGACATAGAGGAGTATAAGTATGATTTTTTTAATAAGAGGATTCTAGCTATGATTAGAACTCAGAATCGAAAACTGAACTCTATATCCTATTGCTTTTTTCCCCTTTTCTCTTAGATGTTGAGCATTGCACAAATATATCGCATTGGAACTATGTTCTGGGATGACAAATATGGAGCCCATGGTTTATCGCCAGAGGTAAGAACTCTTCTTCAGTGTGTTACTAGAGGTACTCTAAGCTTCATGAGAGTTGGTACAGGTATTCAAGGTTTTGTCAGTTTGGCGCCAATGGTCCGCAACCAGCTGGTCATGCAACACATGCACATATTATCATGTAAAAGTAAAAAACTAAGAATCAACACATGCATAAGACTTCTTCTCTTATTATAAGAAAATTATCAGTGAAGAACAAAAATACAAGATGTCCTCAAATAGCAAAATATAGATAAAGCAAACATTAAATAAAAGCAGCCCACCAATCTTCTTAAAGTGCGTCTAAGCTCTGCTGGAGAGAAATTGTTATGAATCTTTAGGGAAGGATCGATTCACAGGAGCGATATATACATTAGCTCGTTAAAGGGAAGCTGAAACCTTAGAGTTCATTAAAAGAGAGAACACCGATCTCTTCAACTCTTCAAAGGGAGACTGAAACCTTAGAGTTCAATGGAAGAGAGAACTCTAATCTCCTGCTTTTTGCTGAAAAATAACTTACTGATTTATTAATCAAAAGCCCCTTTAAATAGGAGTATTATTACATCAATAGGAAGTCTAATACTTATGGAAGTAGGAGACCTAAATCCTATTCCAAACTAATAACTATAACTTAACCTAATCCTTATGAAACTCTGAAACACAAACCCTATTCTAGAATAATAAATAAAGCAACTAAAAATATAATTAAATACTTAAATTAATGACTTCCAACGCAGCCCTAACAGAAATCCTATCACCTTCTTCAACAGAGAGGCCAAGAGTGCTCTGCAGCTTGACACATGCACTAGAAAATGCTTTCTACTGAAGCACTCTTGCGTTATTCTCACATCAACAGTGAAAGACTTACCTCCTTTATGTTCCAGAACAACTTTAATGATTACTAAAACATCCAAAGGCCGTGGATAGCACATGATTCTCTCAATGTTGCAAAAGGTTTCATCATAGCTCCCTAGAGAAAAAGATCACATATTTAGCTTCTTTACGGCTTTAGCCTTAGAAGTATGGCAATGACAATGCAAGAAAATCATGTCGAAATTAATTTTGTTCTTAACCATTTCTTTCCCTCCTCTAAGTTAATAGTCTTATTGAATCTGCTCACAAAAAGTTATAAAAGACCAGACAAAAGCAACACTGAGCAAACACTTGAGTAGACCTCGGATAGATATGTTTCAAGACTCAAGAGAACTGCTTCTTTGTTCAGTTGATCATTTTTGAAATTTCAGGTCATAAGCAAGATGAGAGCACTAACATTGGAAGACTCAGCCAGCATTCCAAATAATACATTCTTGCTTGATGTGGATTCAAGGTAATTAACTTTAAACACATGAAAGACACTGACTTGCTTTCTTCAACTAACAAATCTTCCAAATTACAGCATACCATTCTCTATAGAAGAAATATCGCGATCCTTCCAGAATATCAACTTGTCTGATGTGGAACCACCTCCCCTCCTTTGTCAAAGATCAGATTTTCAGTTCCTGCTGCAGGCAGCAGCATAAAAGTTTTGGACATTTTCTTTTGATTTTACACAGAAAGAAAATGATAGTTATAGGATTTGATTGATTGAAATTCTTTCTTTTGTTGATTGGTAAAATAGAGAGTGGTGAGTTTTCAAAAATGTAAATCTTTTCGGTTTCGTGTTTCATATTTATTTTCGTCACCGAAGTGATGATTCTACAAATATTGTATTGTGAAGACCTGTTGTATTATATGTTGAGAGAGTGTAGTAAAGAAAAACACATCCAAAGTTTCAATAGAAAGAAAAAGGTTTTTTCCTATCTGTTTCCTTATTATGCTTGCTATCTTTTTACATTGTTTCATTTCCTACTAACAGCATAACTAACTAAAATCTCATCCCATACAGAGATCCCAGAAATGAGTAATTTATGTTTCCCATTCGAACTTATGGCACATAAATAATCAAACAAGATACATTGGCATTCATGATTTATCAGAAACAATCATCACAGGCATTAAAGTGTTCAACTCAAAATAAAAAGATTCCTAGAATCATGTGTACCTTACATTATCTACCAATGCTTATTTGTAATTTATTTCAATAACTCACGTTAGAAACTACACTAAAAGGGTAAAAAGTATAAGCTGCTAGAAATATCAAAGGTATGTTCCAGTATTCTGACAATAGTGCACCAACAACCACAAATAGCAGTGCTTATAACGCATGAAACGAAGACCAATCCATGGTGATAGCAGGACTAACCTTGACCGAGTAACAATCAAGACAAAAAGGGTTATTCATAGTGCACCTGACGCATTTAAATGAACTTTCAAAAAAGCAATGCAGAACGCCCTTTTGATATATAACGAGAAAGCTACCATTAATATGCTTCACGAGATACTCTGGATGTATAAATGGCACAACGATGGAATACAACAGTCACATCAAACAAAATCGCAAAAGTTCCTTATTTTTCTGATTTCACCATTCTCTATGAGAAGCTCGCCGCTCCTTACATAAATACATTCTCCATTCGCAGAAAACAAAAAAATTGTTGCTGCCGGCCGGTAGTGGATTCCAGATTAAAATTTGGTTCATCCGAACAATTGAATATTCCCAAAGTTTAAAGCTTTCAGGAACAAGTATGGAATTCCTTCCAATTTCACTGTGAACTGTGATTCAAAGCTCTTGGTATTTTGGTCACTCACACTGCACAAGGCACAAGTTTGATTTAACTTTTTTAAAGACAAAAATATGCCTCAAGAAAACTAAATGACATTTATGTCCCATAAGATCTTCCACAATAATCAAATGCAAAAATCAGAGGATCAATTTTTTGATTTCATTGCAAAAAACAATTGTTTTGACTCAACGTTACTTTGATTAATTTTCATATAACTCTTTTCGTTATCCAAGCAAGCATTATATCGCTTAAATTGATTGCACGTTCTTCTTGAAACAAGTTCATTAATTGTGCTAGTTGATGTTGAATTTGGTCTCTCATATATCATGTCTATGATATCAAGTCCCTTGTTTTGGATCTAGTTATGGAATGTTGCAAGGTAAAATATGATGTTTTCTTCCTGCAACATATGGTGCTAGTTCGTTAAAAGAGAACCTGCAATCTCTTGAGTTGAAGTATTCAAAAATTTGAATTATTTTCTATTTAAATTTTCTGGGATTGACGGAGTTTTTAAATACATAACTTATAAGATAGGCTGAACTCATCAGTGACCACTTAAAGTTGACATCAATTTTTACTTAGACACTTCAACCCGTGTTTGTTCATTTTAGACACTCAAAGTAAGGTTCTATTGTGTCAGTTTGAAAAACTACTACTACAAGGAAATAGCTACTACTAGAAGAATTTGCAAATAACTACTAGAAAAAAATAATTGTTGCAAGCTAGGTAAACTATTGGATGACTAAGGAGTGATACCATTAATATTAGTAGTTCACCTTCCTCTTTATCTGCCTCATAAAAAATCATAATTTTACTAATTTACTCTTTAAGAAACTTTTTTGAAACTTAATAAATTTATTTACACTTTGAAAAAAAAATATAAGTGTAAAATGGGAAAATAAATATACTTTGATTTTATAAATTGACAAATAATTTTACGATAATTATTTATAAAAATAGTGAACAACTAATATGAAACAATGAAGTATTTCTTTTCATATATAACACACATAATGTTAGAACATTAGGGCCAAAACATGCACGCCAATTAATCTAGGGCAAACATATGTTAAAATGTACAAAATGTACAAGTAACGTTTCTAACTTAATTAAGTAAAAAGTTAGACATCGATCTTAATAATTTCAGTTACTTAATTGATGAGAACTTCTTTATTGTATTTGTTTATTGCCTAATAATGGCTTTACGTAACGTGTTTTTCTTGCCTCATTTAGTCATTTAACTGAACAATTAAAGTAGGTAAATATTTAAAAAAAAACTTAAATAATCAAGTGTTATAAAGATGTGGATATTAAATATATTGGACGTGCAATTATACAAAATCAGATAAAATAAAAAAATGATCAAAGACGTAGTATACAAGTAGCTAGTACTCATCGAGGATAAAATGTGATAAAGTCACTTGAGATGATTTAAACATGTCCAATGTTGATCGAAAATTGTGCATTTTAAGGTCAAAAGATAACCTTTTGTTATTGATCGACTAAAAATTGATTTTAACAAATGAAAAATTGTTGGTTCTCTAAAAGTATTCTTATAACGGTCAAAATTATGCCTCACCGCTAAAAAGTGATCGTTAAAAATTACATTTTTATAGAGAAGGTTAATCTAAAATTACATAAATAGAAAAAGGAATATTGAAAGACCTACCATTTTTTTTATATCTATATAAACTTAGGTAAAAACAGAATATATATCATAAAAGAAAAAAAAATCACAATACATAGTTACATCTAGTAGTTGAGAACATGTCTTATTCAACTTCTATTATTATTAATACAATTATTATTATTATATATATTTACTTTTTTTTATTAATACGAGATCATTTATGATACGAAATATTACACAAATATTAAACGATATTCTTGTATTTTGTTTATATAAATTGAGGAAATATTATATCCAGATTTAATATTGTCCAAAATGTTAATCCATCGAAAGTTATATTTACATGTTTTTTCTAAAACACAGATATAATTAAAATGGTTGCCTAATTTAATAAACTAGTAAAATTACCCGTGCTTCGCGCGGGAATTTAACATCACGGAATTTATAAAATAATACTTCAAACCTATCTGTCATTAAAACTAAAACACTATATTATCTTACATACAAGATTACATAGCAACAAACATTAATAATGTAAAGGAAAATGAAAATTATTACATCTTATCATTTATCCTTAATAACATAAACATAAATTAATGATTGCAAAAATACATGTCAGGATCTGTAACATAAGCAATGGTGTCAGTGAACTACTCAACATGAGCAAAGTACATAAATATTTAATTGTGAAGAAGAAGAGGTTCAAAATTTTCGTTGTTTTAAAATGAGAGGAATTTCCTCTATTTATAGACAACAAAGGGTAGTGTGAACAAATGTTTATTGTGCCTTATCGGAAAGGTTACAACTATTTGGAAAAGTTGCAACCCTTCGGAAAGGTCATAACCTTTCATAAAAATCACAACTTTTCATTAAAGTCGCAACTTTTCATAAAAGTCACAACTTTTCATAAAAGTCGCAATTTTTCATAAAAATCGCAACTCTTCATTAAATGTCACAACTTTTCATGAAAGGGAAAGACTATTTTTGGAAATAAAATAAATTAAAAGGGAATTCTAATTTGTGGTGGCACCACGCATATATATATATATATAATATATGATATGATATGAGATACATTTACGTAAATCAGCCGTTAAAAAGGAGTTTAGAATTTAATAAAAGCTAATATAAGGGCATAAATGTCCAAATGAAGTATGAAAGGGCAAACAAGTGGAGGGAAATTGGACAAACAACTAAAAATGAAACTGAAACTGAAATTGAAACCGAAATTCTAATTTATTCATATTTAATTCTCTTCTTATAATAACAACTTACTAATTTTCTCTTCATTTTTGTGAATTATTATTATTATATTTCTATAGAAGCAAAACAAGAAATGGGCAGTCTCTTAGTACCAGATTTTATTCCTTCTCCAATCCAAGATGCTGAAACACTCAGAAAGTCCTTCAAAGGACATTTTCTCGGTAGACCTTTTTTTTTTTTCTTCTTTTGTCAATAACTGATGGTACTCATAGGCGGATTTAAAATTTAAATTCGATGGTTCAACTTTAAACCGTCAAAAATACTGGATTCAGTTGAACAAGTAAACTGCAACTACAAGGATGAATATCAAGTATTGTGTTGCTATTTCCTTTTTTGACATAATGGGTAACGTCCTTCTTTTTGGTGTATTATTTAGGACTGGGAACTGATGAGAAGGCGATAATAGCAGTTTTGGGACATAGAGATGAAAGCCAGAGAAAGAAGATTAAAGAAGCATATCAGCAGCTTTATAACAAATCTCTAATTGATGATCTTCATTCTGAATTATCTGGTGATTTCAGGGTATTCTCTTTTTCTTCCTAAAATCATTTGTTATATAGTGGAAGGGTAGAGTGTATGCAGACCTTACCTCTACTCTACTTTTATAGGATAGATAAATTGTTTCTGATAGACTCTCGATTCAAAAAAATCGTATGAAGAAATGCAAGAGTAAAAAGATAACCAACATAAAAGAAACACAATAGTAATAAAATCGAAGCATAAGATACTGGTAGTGTAATAGTACTAAATGAATCCCAATTTAAAAGAATAAGCTTATGAGCCTACGAGTTCCTTAATGTACCTCTGCAGATTTTGGTCTTTTTTTCAGTTTCATTGGATGATATGAACTGTGGATTAGAAACTGATGGAAGATTTATCACTTGTATAGTTTTGAGTTAGCTTTTTTTTCACCTATAATTTCTTAGAAAGCTAAATTCACTTCTAAAATAAAAGCATATGATCAACTTCCTGTAAGTATCCAATTTTTGAGTTTCCATTCTACAACTATTCAAAGAACTTAACTATTATATCCATAGGAAAACCTTCAAAAGTATAGTTTCCAATCTTGTTAGTCAAATTTCATCACAAAATTTATAATGGTAAATCAGTCGTTACTTAGCTTGTGCTGGTGGTAGGTAGCAAGTTCTCCCTCCTCGAAGGAATAGTCGAGGTGCACAAGCTGGTTCGGATACCATCATTATCAAAACTAACTAAATAAAAAGTAAAAGAATTAGAAATGATTAGCTTGTTACTTGTTCCTTTCCTGTGGATGAGCAACTTTTGAATGGTAAAAAAGTATGGTTACTACTTTATTTTTCTTCTCAAAGTTTTGACTTTTTCGACTTTCATGTTTGATGCATGATAGAAAGCAGTGATCCTCTGGACACATGATCCTCCTGAAAGAGATGCGAGGCTAGCGAATGAGGTTTTAAATTCATGGATACATGACATAACCCGTCTACAAGTGATAGTAGAGATAGCCTGTGCATCAACTCCTGATCATCTGGTTTCTGTGAGACAAACATACTGTGCTCTCTTTGGCTGTTCACTTGAAGAGGATATCATAGCACATGTTCCTCTTCCTGTCCAAAAGGTGAATTTATTTCATCGTTTACAGCCGGACACTATTAATTGAAGATGAACATGTTCTTTATAAAATGGAAAAGATCCAAATTTACCTCTTTACTATATGAATTGTCTTAGTTTTATCCCCTGTTACACTTTGGTGTCATTCATACCCTTATCGTTAGCATATCTTCTTATACTTGCCCTTGCCTTTAGTGGAGCTTCAACGTCAAAATACTTTGCGAAAAAGCTCCAACCCTTTTCTTTTTACACAAAAAATAATAATTGTTCATTACCATTGAAGTTCCTAGTAATAAGCTCAGAGCTTGTTGTGCAGGTTCTAATCAGTCTAGTCAGTTCCTACAGATATAACAAGGAACTAGTCGACCATAGTACTGCTAATCTAGAGGCTTCGAAGCTTCGTGAAGCCACTAGAACAAAACAATTAGATAGTGATGAACTTGTTCTGATACTAAGAACAAGGAACATTCATCAGCTTAAGGCAACTTTCGAGTGCTATAAGCAAAACTATGGATTCTCCATTGATCAGGTCAGTGATCTTTAAGCCACCAGATTTACTTTGCTTTAACTATTCTTGCTCCTCTATTAATCTTATCTTGTTGGATCAACTTTCCATTACAGGATATAACGAATTGTGGCGAAGGTCTTTTGGAATCTATCTTGAAAGTGGTTATCTGGTGCATAAACTCCCCAGAGAAGCATTTTGCTGAGGTAACAAAAATAGTCATAAAAGATTATTTTATTATACTTTCTTCATTTTCTTGTTCTTTCGTACCTTTTTCCCTGTAGAATAATCCTTCTAGTTTGGTGCATAGCTGTTGTCTGGTGCAAGTAATTATCTTCTGGAACTTGTTGTAACATCATCACCCCCTCAAACACT
>JAJOOR010004010.1:0-12740 GCA_036250505.1 Solanum acaule | reverse complement strand
TGACTTTAATCTTTCAAAATTTTCAAGTGTGTAACATTGAAAATTCCTAAAAAAATTAATTAGCACGGTATAATTTTTATATATTTAAATTAAATGTGTATATTAAAATTTAAAACTTATAGTATTATATACGTTGGACGTTTAATTTTTAAAAGTTAACGGTTCAATGTTAAGAACGTAAAGGTCAAACCGATCAAATTTATATCTTAGATATAATAATGCACCCATTCTTCCGAAATCCTGGATACGCCTCTGCCTAGTTAAGTTCAATCATAATATTATTTGGTGGTATACGATATGTATATGTATTTTAGAACTCCTTCTAACAACTTATGTATTTTGCTATTATTTTCAATCGGATGATTCATTAATCCAACTAGTAGAGAATTATAATGGATCGATTTTTTTTATTAACATTGAAGATTAGGAATAGATGGACTTTCTAGCCAAGACATACCTCCCGCTAAAGAACACTATTGACAATGGGTTCCGGGAGGCCCTCAAAAAAAGCTATAGAGCAAGAAAGAAAGAAAGGATCAAAACATCACGGGCCGCACGGAAAAACAGGCCGCACACAAAAGAAGAGAGAGGATAGCCAAAATTGTATTGAGGTCGCAACAGCAAGAAAACAACAAGAGCACGTCTTTCCAACGAAGCAGCCTTCAGCAGGAGCTGCACTATAATACATGTTTGATTATTATTTTATCTAAAAATATCTTTAGATAAGCACCTTTTGCTAAAATTTATAAATTTATCGATATTTTATAAACTAAATCACCTAAAGATATCGTAATTATCCAATAATCAATGTAGGCCATGTAAAGAATTTATAGACCACAACTTCGCAACTTGTTTGAAAAAAGAACCATCCCCTCCACACCCCCCCCCCCCCATTTCATATACTCGTCTAGAAATTAAACAAGAAAATATACTACACTGTTAGAGTGTTGATCCATCATTGTGGTGTTTAGCTAATCTAACCTTATAAATTGGTTAGATTAGCTAAGTGAGGGTTTTTAAAAAATAATTTTTTTATTTTTAAGATAAGGATAAAGATAAGATCTGCATGTTAGATTATGTACATCTAACTTTTTTGGACTTTATTTTTTGAGATTACATTGTTATGTCATTTTTGTTGTTATTGCTTTTTGTAAACGCAAAAATGTTTATAACCCTAAATCAATTAAAAATCACAAGTCGATCATTCCTATTAACTTATTATTTTATAACTTATAAATATTTTTTGTTTGATTATACTTTGTATGTTTTTATTCCTATTATCGTTAGTTATCTCTAAAATACTGTTCCTAAATATTATTTTTATAATTATCTCTCTATTATGTTTCAATCATTTATCCGTTTTATGTAAGTATTTTCAAAATTTATATCTTCTATAAATAGATTTAAGAACATGTCAATCATTTAACTGAAAAGAATATTTATCAACACCTTTAGTTTTACCAAACATACTAACTATAATTATTTAAGTTTTAACACTTCTATCAACTACTTTTAATCTACTAAACCAAACAAAGAAAATATAGAAAACGTTGGCTCTTAGATAACTTATTCTATTATATTGGATTAATTAAGATCATTTTAAGTGGAGTAATATGTAGAGAATTTTAGCACAAATTTTGTATGCTTTCGATCCCAAGTAAATAGTTTTGTTTGGATAATAGATTTTGAACATCAGATCATATGATAAAAAAATACTTTTATATACTTTATGTTTCTTCTTTTCATTATAACTTCCTCTTAATTTGTGCATAGATTATTAGATCAGCTCAATGGTATATATTGTCGTCTTTACCAGAACTCTTTGTGTTGTTAAAGTGTTCCTCTTAAAATATTTTTAATTTTAATTTTGGAAATACTTTTTCGCATATTCTCAAGCATATATTATATTGTTAAATTAATTACATAAAATATATCTACCTCCTATGTAGATTAACTTTAATTGGAAAATCCATGAGGTTTCACGATTATTTTAGATTAATGTGTATAATTAAAGAACGTGACACGTTTGAAGTGATTAACTTATTTATGTAAACAAACGAAGAAACTTTTTCAACATTAGAGCTGAAAGTGTCTACGAACACTTTATCATGTATTCAAGCACACGATCGAAACATGTTGTAGTTTGAATATCTAAATAAAATTTACTCATAAATTTAAGAAGTTGTTGGGATTGAGTCTTTTTAAAATGAACATGAGAATTAAATAAAGTAAAGTAGAAGGGCGTAAATATTATTTTTTCAATTTCATAAGGGGGTACAAAATTCATTATAAGATAAGTAAAAGTGATCGGAGAGAGTAATGAGTAAGAAGAATGTTGTCTTGCTACCAAAATTCTATCCATCTTCAACTTTTCCACATTCTTATTCTAATGTCGTCCTCTATTACGTAACATACATGCGTTTTTGTCAATGTTTTTTTTTTTTTTTTTCAAATACTTGTAGATAATTGAAGTATGTTTAAGAAATTTTTATATAGCATATAATATATTTTATTTTCAAAATTATAATTTTATATTTTAGGATAGCTTATTTTTAAATATATTTTTTTTGAAAGATTTGATAATATAAAAAAATTATTTGCACAATAATATATCTGATTTGAATTCTTAAATATAATAATGCAATAGTAGTTCGACTAGTAGTTAGCATTTGTAAGTATAATATATTAATGTTAAGTAAAGAGAAATATTCACCTTATCCTATTATTCTTAAATCAAAATATTTTTTGGAGGTTCTAATTGAACATAGAAACATATGATAAAATATTTTCCAACAGTTTCAATTCAACTTTTAGAAAAACACTGTCATATTTCCTAAGCATTTATTATATAGATAAATTAATTATATAAAATATATATATATTTTTAATTTTATAGATTAATATCAAATTAAAAATGACATGAGGTTTTACCGACCATCAAGGCGAATATACACAGCTATAGTAGGTGATATATCTTAAGTGACTAATTTATTTATATAAAATTTAAATCAAAAGTATTTAAAAATACTTTATCACTTTAATCAGAATACGTCATAGTGATAAGTTTAAGTAGTTAGCCTTTTTAGAATGAAGATAAGAGAAGAAGTGAAAAAATATATTAAAATGCCGAAAAGAACACAAATCAACTATGTTTATTTATGAACTTAAAAAAAACGACAAATTGATTTGTGTTTTATTTTTTTATTCCTTCCGTTCATTTTCGTCATTTTTAATTGTCAATATCAAGAAAATATTTTTCATGTTTTACCTTCTGTAACATCTCGCAAATTGAAATAACTAGGAAGAAACTAATAATTGAAAATAGTCATTTTTGAAAAGAATGAAAATCTGGAAATTTTGTTAAGTTAGAATAAGTTGAGTTTTGATCAACTTCAAATGGTCATAACTTCTAGCTCAGGATGAGTTAGAGGCACTTCCAGATATGGTAGGAAATCTCTTGGAATGATCTTTCCAACACCGCTGAGTTTGCACGATTCCGAGTTTGTATGAGTGAGTTATGACCTTTGGAAGTTGGGTTGTTGGAATAAGGAAAGTCCAATCCGGATTTTGAAAGGGTAGTTTGGTCTTTTCCTTGCCCAATTATTTTATTTCATTTTTGGTAATTAAGTTAGGGTCAAATCATAATTAGATCAGTTTACGCTTTTACCAAAATACGCTAGGGCTTGGAGAAAAGAGAAAAGAAGAGAAGAAAGGAGAAGAGAAGCAAGATTCGTCAAGATCGTCGAGCTTAGCTTGTGGATTTCGTCGGAGGTGATCCTTACAAGGTATGTGAGATCACATAGCGTTGGGTTATTTCACCCACGCGCCAATCATGATTCAATGTCAGCGAAGTTATTAGATTTGAAAGTAAATCCTTGAGTTCTTGATGAAATTCGTTGAATTCTTGTGGGTTGTGTTGATTAGAGTTTTCTTGAGATTGATTCATGTTATTAGTTGTGTTTTTTCGAGTAGAATCTGATGTATATTGAGGGCATTGATGATTCTAAGTGTTTGGGGAAATAACCAATCAAGTTTAGAGGGTTTAGAGTTGAAAAACGAAGGAGGAAATTCATAAAAATCTGGGTAAGGGGGTTGGGGAGCCGCGCCCCCCAAAACAGTCTCTGAAGTTTGGGTCTTGGGGCACCAAACCAGCCAGAGTGCCCTACCCAACTCTCTGAAGTTTAAAGGCTGGCGTACCGCGCCTCTCAGAGCGCCAGGTATGCCAGTTCTTCCCATTCGTCCCCCCATATTTTCGTACTAATTTTTTACCAATGTACTTATGTTTTCTAGTTGATTCTAACACTTTTAGGTACATCTAAACATCATGAAATCATCCATAAACATGAGATCATGAACCTTGAATCCATAATCCAATTCAAGGAAAGTTAAGATCAAAGTCAAGAGAAGTTCTTAGAGTTTTCCAAAAGTCTTTTCCAAGTGTTTTAACTTTGTTTAAGACTTAAAGTTCAAATGGAGTAAAGAGTAAAGTTTGAAGTTCATTTCTTCATAGGTATATGGGGACTATGTATTCCCAAAGGGTTTAAAATATTTTTCACATTTAAACAAGAATGGAAACCTTGATTTCCAAAGAGCCTTCGGGCTAGTTTTCAGAAAAGAGCAATCACTTTCTAAATGAAGCAAGAGAGGAAACTTTGATTTCCAAGATAGCCTTTGAGCTAAGTTTTTGAGCACTAATCTCAAATCACAGAAAGAAGTATGTTTTTAAGCATAAGAGCTAATATTATATTTTTTGGGAGTAGTATTGAACATCGATATAGGGGAGAGTTCAAACAACTTATAACCCCTATAAACCATGTAGTCATCATGGGTAAAAAAAGATCATACTTTTTAGATGATTCCTTTAGTACTTTTTAGCATAGACTAGTGGATCCACTTAGTAGTTCAGGTTCTATACCCCCGACAAGGTATAGGACGGCCCTGGCAGCGTGAAATAAAACGATGTATCATCACAATAGCTCTTACGTGATGGTTGTCTGTTAGAGAAACTCCCACAGAAGTAATTGTACTCTTAAATACACAGTTTATTTGTATATTTACATACATCTCAGAGTTATATGTATTGAAATAAGTTTAGTTATGTTGAGTTGAGTTGAGCCAGGTAAGTTCTTTAGATTCCTATCAAGCTTATGTTGTTTTTAGCATTCCAACTCGCATACTCATACATTCAATGTACTGATGTGAATTGGCATGCATCTTATTATGATGCAGACACAGGTAACTAGGATCGACATCCAGCACATCGTTGATCCAGTGAGCACTCCAGAGTCAGTTGGTGAGCCTCCTTGCATTTCGGAGACTCATTTTTATTGCTTTCAGTTATTTTATTAGTTCATTAAGATGTCGTGGGGTTTGTCCCGACAACCATCTCAGTTGTTTTAGAGGATTCATAGACAGTCAGATGTTAGTTCTTTAGTCTTTTCATTGTCATTATCTTATGTTAAGACTTGAGTTTGCCTTAATGGTCAAGTTGAATGTTTCATTATAACATTCCAGTTTATTACATAGACTTGTCTTTGTTGAATTAAATCTTTGGCTGAGTAAGTAAGTCAGGCTAAGTGTTCGCTTGGGGCCAACAATGGTTCTCGAGTGCCAGTCCCGCCCAGGGTGTAGGCTTGGGGAGTGACAAACTTGGTATCAGAGCACAGAGTTCAGGAGTTATATGGAGTCTATGAAGTCGTTTCTGTACATTCCTACTTATCGGTGTGAAGCGCACCACATCTATAATTAGGAGGCTACAATATTTAGGAAATTCCTTCACTTCTTTCATACTCATTTCGTGCGTTAGAGTTTTTATCTCTAAAAAGTTTCTTTCTAACTCGTGCTTGCACGTAATCAATTTTGAGCTGGCCTATGGTTGAGAGTGCCTTCATGAGGCGTTTCTTTCCTCGTGAGCTAAGAGAAGCAAAGAGATGGTTACTGACATGAGGAGCAAGATGAGTTTATTTGTAGTTGGGTTGACTCGTCTATCAAGTAAGGAAAGTAAGGCAGCCATGCAAATAGGTGACATGGGCATAGCAAGGCTGATGATCCATGTGCAACAAGTTGAGAAGGACAAACTGAGGGATAAATAAGAGTTTAAGAATAAGAGGGCTAAGACATCAGGGAATTAATTCGGGTAGCAAAAGAGTAATGCGAACCGGTCTTCTTTCCAACATAAGCAGAAAGGACCTGCTCCATCATCTGCTAGTGCACCTGCACCAAGGAACAAATGTGAGTACAATAGTCAGATTCTCAGAACTTCAAAGCTAGACCTGCGCATTCACAAGGTAGTAAGGCGCAAGGGGGTACTAAGACTCTTGCATGTGCTAAGTGTGGTAGGAGCCACTCAGGGATGTGTCGTGATAACTCCACTAGTTGCTTCAAGTGTGGCCAGAATGGTCATTTTATGAGAGAGTGTTCTAAGAGCAGACAAAGTAGTGGTAATGGGGGCAATAGAGTCCAGTCTTATTTAGTTGCTCCACCAGATAGAGCTGTATCTAGATGAGCTACTTCAAGGGCAGACGGAGAAGGAAGTCGTCTTTATGCTATTGCTAGTCGCCGAGAGCAAGTGGATTTTCCAGATATTGTCACTGGTATGATACAAGTCTTCAATTTTGATGTTCTTCCTGAGCAACTTCTTGAGCCTTCAGTGTTTCTACACCTGATGGTAAGTCTCTTCTAGCAGAAAGAGTCTATCGTGATTGTTCCGTTTCTGTCAATCACAAGAGTACCATGGCTACTTTGATTGAGTTAGACATGGTAGATTTTGATGTCATTCTTGGTATGGACTGGTTTCATGCCTGTTATGCCTCAGTTGATTGTAGAACTTGAGTTGTCCAGTTCCAATTTCCAAATGAGCCAGTCTTAGAGTGAAAAAGTAGTTCAGCAGTGCCTAAGGGTCGTTTCATTTCGTACATGAAGGCAAGAAAGTTAGTTTCTAAGGGGTGTGTCTATCACTTAGTCCGAGTTAATGACTCGAGTATTGAGATACCTCTTATTCAGTCAGTTTCAGTAGTAAAAGAGTTTCCAAAAGTCTTTCCAGATGATCTACCCGGAGTCCCTCCTGAAAGAGAGATAGACTTTGGTATAGATATTCTCCCAGATACTCGTCCTATATCTATTCCGCTATATAGAATGGCACCAACAAAGTTGAAAGAGCTTAAAGAGCAGTTAAAAGATCTCTTAGATAAAGGCATTATTCAACCAAATGTCTCACCTTGGGGCGCTCTGATCTTATTTGTGAGAAAGAAAGATGGTTCCCTTAAGATGTGTATAGATTACCGTTAATTGAACAAGGTTACCATCAAGGATTCATGATCTTTTCGATCAACTTCAGGGTGCCACTTGTTTCTCTAAGATAGACCTTAGATCTGGCTACCATCAGTTAAGGTAAGGGAATGTGATATTCTAAAGACAGCTTTCAAAACCCGTTATGGTCATTATGAGTTTTTGGTCATGTCCTTTGGTTTGACCAATACACCTTCAACATTCATGGACCTTATTAATAGGGTATTCAAACCTTATTTAAATATGTTTGTTATCGTCTTCATTGATGACATACTAATCTATTCAAGGAATGAAGAAGATCATGCTAGTCATCTCAGAATAGTTCTCTAGACTTTGAAAGATAGAGAGTTGTATGTCAAGTTCTCTAAGTGTGAGTTTTGGCTTGAGTCTGTGGCATTCTTAGGCCACATTGTGTCTAGAAAGGGAATTAAAGTTGATACCCAGAAGATTGAGGCAGTGCAGAATTGGCCTAGACCCACATCTCCAACTGATATTATGAGTTTCTTGGGATTAGCTGGCTATTATAGAAGGTTCGTAGAGAGGTTCTCATCTATCTCATCCCCTTTGACCAAGTTAACTTAGAAGACAGTGAAGTTTCAATGGTCTGAAGCTTGTGAGAAAAGCTTTCAGGAATTGAAAAAAAAGCTGATTACTGCCCCAGTTTTGACCTTACCAGAAGGTACGCAAAGCTTTGTTGTCTATTGTGATGCGTCTAGAGTTGGTTTGGGTTGCGTGTTAATGTAGAATGGCAAAATCATAGCTTATGCCTTCAGACAGTTGAAAGTTCATGAGAAAAATTACCCAACCCATGACTTAGAGTTGGCTGTCGTAGTATTTGCTTTGAAGATATAACATCATTATTTGTATGGTATTCATGGTGATGTATTCACTGATCACAAGAGTCTTCAAAAGATGTGCATAGACTTGTACGCTTATGAGTTCAACTAATGGGTTCCACAGAAGAAGGAGTAGTGGTGATGAATGGGGCTGAACCTTCTTTAGTGTCAGAAGTGAAAGAAAAGTAAGACCAAGATCCAATTTTGCTTGAATTGAAGGCAAATGTTCATAAGCAAAAAATATTAACTTTTGAACAAGGGGGAGATGGAGTA
The DNA here is from genome assembly GCA_036250505.1 of Solanum acaule. Lineage (NCBI taxonomy): Eukaryota > Viridiplantae > Streptophyta > Magnoliopsida > Solanales > Solanaceae > Solanum > Solanum acaule. Next base: position 4,344 of record JAJOOR010004010.1, on the reverse strand, counting down.
TTGAGATATCAAGGTAGGTTGTGTGTACCAATGGTGGAGCACCAAAGGCCCGGTGATTTGGCTCAGAATATAGAACTTCCGGAATAAAAGTGAGAGATGATTAATATAGACTTCATCACAGGTTTACCAAGGTCTCGCAGGCAGCATGATTCTATTTGGATGATTGTCACAGAATGACAAAATCAACCCACTTTTTACCAGTAAAGACTACTCATTCGGCAGAAGATTATGCTAAGTTGTATCTTCAAGAGGTGGTAAGACTTCATGGGGTTTCGGTCTCCATTATTTCAGACAGAGGTGCGCAATTTACTGCATAGTTTTAGAAGTCATTCCAAAAAGGCTTGTGTTCAAAGGTGAACTTAAGTACTGTCTTTCATCCTTAGACAAATGGGCAAGCAGAGCGCACTATTCAGACCTTAGAAGATATGTTGAGGGCTTGTGCGATTGATTTCAAATGTAATTGGGATGGTCACCTACCTCTCATTGAGTTTTCTTACAACAATAGTTACCACTCGAGCATCCAAATGGATCCTTATGAAACTCTTTATGGGAGAAGATGCAGATCTCCTATTGGATGGTTTGAAGTTGGTGAAGCAGGGTTGATAGGACCAGATTTGGTTCATCAGCTATGGAGAAGGTGAAAGTGATTCAAGAGAGGTTGAAAATGCGCAGAGTCGTCAGAAATCCTAATTGATGTTAGGAGAAGGGAGTTAGAGTTTGAAGTAGATGATTGGGTATATCTTAAAGTTTATGAGGTTTGGTAAGAAGGGGAAACTTAGTCCTCGGTATATTGGACCTTATCGAATATCCAAGAGGATTGGCAATGTAGCTTATAAGTTGGAGCTACCACAAGACTTAGCCGCGGTTCATCCGGTGTTTCACATCTCTATGTTGAAGAAGTGCATGGGCGATCCTTCATTGATCATACCAACTGAAGATATTGGGATCAAGGATAGTTTATCTTATGAAGAGATTCCAGTTCAAATTCTATATCAACAAGTTCGCAAGTTGAGAACAAAAGAGGTAGCATCAGTCAAAGTCCTTTAGAGGAACCAATTTGTTGAAGAAGCTACTTGGGAAGCTGAGGAGGATATGAAGAAGAGATATCCATATCTCTTCGAATCCGAAGAAGTTCCGAATTAAGGTACTAATCATTTCTTAGTATTTATTTATAAGTTGACATGTTGTTTTGCATTTGCTTGTGGGTGCTTGAACTCAATGTTGCATGTTACACCTATAGCCTAGTAAGAATAATCACATTCGAGGACACATGTTCCCAAGGAGGAGATATTGTAACATCTCGCAAATTAAAATAACTAGGAAGAAGCTAATAATTGAAAATAGTCATTTTTGGAAATAATGAAAATCTGGAAATTTTGTCAAGTTAGAATAAGATGAGTTTTGACCAACTTTAAACAGTCATAACATCTAGCTCAGGATGAATTAGAGGTACTTCCAAATATGGTAGGAAATCTCTTGGAATGATATTTCCAACGCCGCTGAGTTTGAGCGATTCCGAGTTTGTATGAGTGATTTATACCCTTTGGAAGTTGGGTTGTTGGAATAACAAAAGTTCAATACGGATTTTGAAAAGGTAGTTTGGTCTTTTCCTTGCCCAATTATTTTATTTCGTTTTTGGTAATTAAGTTAGGGTCTAATCAGAATTAGATCAGTTTACGCTTTTACCAAAATACGCTAGGGCTTGGAGAAAAGAGAAAAGAAGAGGAGAAAGAAGAAAAGAAGCAAGATTCGTCAAGATCGTCGAGTTTAGCTTGTGGAGTTCATCGGGGGTGATCGCTACAAGGTATGTGAGATCACATAGCGTTGAGTTAGTTCACCCACGCGCCAATCATGATTGAATGTCAGCGAAGTTATTAGATTTGAAAGTAAATCCTTGAGTTCTTGATGAAATTCGTTGAATTCTTGTGGGTAGTGTTGATTGGAGTTTTCTTGAGATTGATTCATGTTATTAGTTGTGTTTTTCAAGTAGAATCTGATGTATATTGAGGGTATTGATGATTCTAAGTGTTTGAGGAAAGAACCAATCAAGTTTAGAGGGTTTAACGAAGGAGGAAATTCGTAAAAATCTGGGTAACTTTGTTTTAAGACTTAAAGTTCAAGTTGGGTAATTAGTAAATAGTAAAGTTTGAAGTTCATTTCTTCAAAGGTATATGGGGACTATGTATTCCCAAAAGGTGTAAAATATTTTTCACATTTAAACAAGAATGGAAACCTTGATTTCCAAAGAGCCTTCGGGCTAATTTTCAGAAAAGAGCAATCACTTTCTAAATGAAGCAAGAGAGGAAACTTTGATTTCCAAGATACCCTTTGAGCTAAGTATTTTAGTATTAATCTCAAATCACAGAAAGAAGTATGTTTTTAAACATAAGAGCTAATATTATATTTTTTAGGAGTAGTATTGAGCACCGATATGGGAGAGAGTTCAGACAACTCACAGCCCACATAAACTATGTAGTCATCATAGGTAGAAAAGGGTCATACTTTTTAGATGATTTCTTTTGTGCTTTTTAGCATAGACTAGTGGATCCACTTAATAGTTCAGGTTCTATACCCCTAGCAAGGTACCTGACGACCCTGGCAGCGTGCGGCAAAATGTTATATCATCACAAAAGCTCTTACATGATGGTTGTCGGTTAGAGAAACTTCCACAGAAGTAATTGTATTCTTAAATACACGGTTTATTTGTATATTTACATACATCTCAGAGTTATATGTATCTTTGCATACACACAGAGTTGACATCATGTTTTAAACAACTTTTCTTTATATTGAACTTGTTTTAAACTGTTTTATATTAAAATGAGGTTAGTTATGTTGAGTTGAGTTGAGCCAGGTAAATTTTTCAGATTCCTTTTAAACCTATGTTATGTTTAGCATTCCAACTTGCATACTCGTACATTCAATGTATTGATGCCAGTTGATCTGCATCTTATTATGATGCAGACACAGGTAACTAGGATCGGCATCCAGCGCATCGTTGATCCAATGAGCACTCCAGAGTCAGTTGGTGAGCCTCCTTGCATTCCGAAGGACTCCTTTTTATTGCTTTCAGTTATTTTATTAGTTCATTAGGATGTCGTGAGGTTTGTTCCGACATCCATCTCAATTATTTTAGAGGCTTCATAGATAGTCAGATGTTAGTTCTTTAGTCTTTTCATTGTCATTATCTTATGTTAAGACTTCAGTTTGTCTTAATAGCCAAGTTGAATGTTCCATTATAACATTCCAGTTTATTACATAGACTTATCTTTGTTGAATTAAGTCTTCTGTTGAATAAGTAAATTAAGCCAAGGGTTCGCTTGGAGCCAGTAATGATTCTCGAGTGTCAGTCCGACCCAGTGTATAGGCTCGGGACGTGACACGTTCAATATTAAATATGTATTTTTCAAATTATTTTCTAATACCTTATTTAATAGAAGATAATTTGATAAAGTAGGGTGTAAAGTCAAACTATGACTAGTAGATAGTAAAATGAAAACCACTCAACTAACTACACTCGTCTATTCTCCTCTTCCGGCCAATCGTCACCGGCAGTATTAAATTTCCGTCATCGAACGGGAAATTAAGGATGGCTTTTCTTCCTCTCAGCTTAAAAGCTGCACAATCGTAAGCTCTGGCAGCATCCACGTCGGTCTCGTAAGTTCCAAGCCAAACCCGTGAGCCATTCCGGGTCGGATCTCCTATCTCCGCTGCATATTTTCCCCATGGTCGCCTCCTAACCCTTCTATAGTGCTTCTTCTTTCCATCATCCGCCGTCGAAGATCCATAACCCGACCCGGTAACTCTTCGATCCGGGTTGGATCCGACAGAGCTGGTTGTTGGGCTTAGAATGAAATTATTGGGTTTGTGATGAGAGGTGAAAAGGGGTAATGGGTCGTAGTGAATGAAGGAGTCTCCGAGGAGCTGTTCTCTTATGAGTTGTAACGTTAATTTCTCTTCTTCTTTGCTTATCATACTTTTTTTTTTTTTTTTTTTTGGTTGAGTACAAAAGTTGAAGCAAGAGAGTAAAGATGAGTGTGCTCACGATGGAGAAGGAAGTTACTAGTAAGGCTAGCTTCCTCACTATATATATATATATACATACACTCTCTATTCGAATTTACTTGTTAAATTTTGACTTGACGTATTAATTAAGAAAAGAAAAAATGACTTGATATATTTTTTAATTTTGTTATTTAGAATTGATATACTCCTTATTATGAAAGTGAGTCATTTACATTCTTTACGTTATACAAATTACTCACTATACTCGTATCATTATAATAAGAGCTCACATATACTCTTTATCTAACGCAAGTGAAAGTTAGTTTTAAAATTATTCTT